>CAMOHE010025583.1:0-16319 GCA_946598075.1 Artocarpus hirsutus | reverse complement strand
TGAAAGTCTAGATGATTATGCTTCGAAGATTATTATTATTATGACAATTTAAGTAAACAAGTTCCAAGTAATTATTGTTATGATAAGTTCTAAAAAGATTAAATTTTAAGATATCAATATGTTATGTTTAAGATGTTAAATTATAAATAAGATATATAATGATTTTTAAGAAAGTTTTAAAGAACATATAAATGAGGTATTTATCTCATATTTAATTTAAAGTTGTTTTGAAAATAGTTTTATTTAAATTAAGAAATGTCCTTAAAGTAATAGTTACTAAATAATTATCCTTATATTTAAAAAGAAAAGTTCAAGAAAATTACTATAATTATGCTTCAAGAAACAAATGTTATGAGTTATGTAAAGGATCATGATTTATAAATCTTAATTGAGTTAAAACGTAATAATTATTATTACGTTATTATCATGTTTAAGAAATTTATGTATGTTGTTAAGTTACGAAATTAAGTTTTAAGAAATTATTATTATTTCTTTTAAAGTTACACGTTGAGAATTCTTTATCTTCAAGAATTCATTTGTTATTAAGTTTTAGAAAAACGGTTATTATTCCTTCTAAGGTTTAATACCAAGGATTCGATAGCAAGAATCCATTTAAAAAAAAATTATTCTGAAATTTCTGTACTTTATTAATAAGTATGTTTAAGTTTACGACCACATTTAAGTCAAGTGACGGCCACGTAGGTAGGGTCGTCATATTCAAAGGAACATTATTTTCCTCTTCTTTAATGTTCAACCCATTACGAGGATGAGAGTTCACATAAGAAATTAAAAAATGTACAAATATTACATTTTAGATAGACATGTCAAGTCGGAGTCACTGTAAAGCCTGGGTCAAAATGGGTGGACACAGGGTCAACGTAAGGTCTACACAATTATAATTTTTCTATAATTTTTGAATTATATAAGGTCGATATGGGTCGATGCAGGTTCGACATAAGGTCGACAAAATGTAGACCCTATGTCGACCAGTGTTGACCTATATCGCCCCATGTCGACCCATGTTGACCACACATTTATATGAGAAATATCTTTTAGATGTTTAGTTAAAATAGTGTCTTTAACTCGGTTATTGATTTCTCTATGGCTACGTCTCTAATCGATTTTGCTTCTTTCGTAATTATGCTTGAAATTACTGATTTTGAAATTAACAGTTGGGTGTCTTTGAATGAACTATATTATTTAGTTCCATGTTTAGCTCCATAATTTCTTGTTGATTTTCTTTCTTCAACAACATCGTAATAAAGAATGACAAAAAAACATAGTCCTCCATCGGGGACTATGCGTTTTTAAACCTATTTGCACCTAATAATTATATTTTTTTGCATACAATAAAAATATTCCAAGCAATAAAACTATTGGCACCTAATAGTTATATTCTTTTTGCATACAATAAAAATATTCCATGAAAAAAAAGTAGAGTTTCCCCACCCAAACTTAAAAAAAAAAAAAAAAACAAAACAAAATCGTCCTTTCGGTAAAGCTACTTTTAGTAGCATAGTAAGAATGAGTGACAAAAACATGGTCCTCCACTGGGGACTATGGGTTATACGCTTGGGATGAGGCATTAACCTCAATAATAATTTTTTTGGACATCAAGTCATTGTACTCACTTTTGCTTTCTTATTTTTTTGGACATCAAGTCATTATTCTAATCTTCTACTCTCTCAAACATGGCTATTAATTTCTTGTTGATTCTTTTCTTTAACAACATAGTAATAAAGAGTGACAAAAATAGTCCTCCACTAGGGAGTATGCGTTTTTAAACCTATTTGCACCTAATAATTATATTTTTTTGCATACAATAAAAATATTCCATGCAATAAAACTATTTGCACTTAACAGTTATATTCATTTTGCATACAATAAAAATATTCCATGCAAAAAAAGTAGAGTTTCCCCACCCCAACTTCAAAAAAAAAAAAAAATCATCCTTTTCGGTAAAATTACTTTCAGTAGTGTAGTAAGAACGAGTGACAAAAAAACATGGTCCTCCATTGGGGACTATGGGTTATACCCTTGCGATGAGGCACTATAAGTGATACTCGTGGGAAAGGAGTGCATGTGGAGGCCAGATAGGAAGGAGATAACACTCCAAATAAGGACAAATAGGCTCTGTCAGCATTTTTTTGGTCCCCAAAAAAATAAAAAAAAAAAAGAAGACTATTTCTCTAATTCAAGTTTTTGGCGAGCACTTTCATCAAATTCTTCCCTTCTTCTGGTGTGTGACCGTAAGTAGACAATGGGCAAAACATAAAGGACAAAATTAGTATTAAATAAATCATCATCTGAACAACTGATCATTTTCTTAAAATAAGAAAAGAAGCTGTGACATTTTTTATGTGGGCAAGTGTAAAACAATCACAATTTCTAAAACTAATAAAGTCATGCGATGTCATCAAGTAGGAGTTCTTCCACATGGAGCCAATTACTTATTTGTCTTAACCTTGCACCAAAATTTCTTAGAAAGGTCATATTATGCTTTTAGGTCCTGATGATGACTAAAATACAACTACTCTATTGTTAAAAATATGTTAGTGGCAATTTTTTAATGGCAGAAGAATGACTTAATAAACGTTGACATGTGATTAGTCTTCTACCTAACCGTGGAATGCACAAAAAATTACCTTGCTCAAGCAATTCGAAGCCATTTTATGTCAATTACTGGCTGCAATTTCTTGATCTCTTGTCTAAGTCTGCTTTTATAAATAACTATTTCCTTTCAAAAGAATAAAAACTTATACAAAGCTTTTATTCTAAATACTACAAAAAGCAAAGGAAGCCTTTTTTCTCCCTTGTTACTTTTGATCCTTTGTGTAATTGGTCAGATACCCCCATGGATGCCTGTAGTTCTTCTTCTTCTTCTTCTTCTTCTTCTTCTTCCCTCCATCATGAAGAAATATGATGTTTTTCTTAGCTTTGGAGGTGAAGATACACGTAATAATTTCACAAGCCATCTTTATACTGCTTTGGACCGAAAGAAAATTCATTCTTATTAATCAATTATTATTCATTTTAGGTTTTTAAATTCATTTTTGTTTTAATTTTTATTAATTTTTAATGTATTAATTTTCAAAAAGGCAATTTAGTAAATTTAATAAAATGATATCTCGTAATTTTTAAAATATAGTTTAGTAAAATAAACTTCCAATAACTAAAATAAAAGGTTGAGATCATTTAAATTAAAAAAAAAAAAGGTTAGGGATCAAAATAACACTTTCTTAAAAGGTCAAGGAATAACATGATAATTTACCCTTTTTTTTTGTGTCTTCACCGTCCACCAAATTTTTTTGGAAATTGTTATACCAAAAAAATATATTATTAGCAAGGTGACTGTATATATATATATATATATATATATATATATATATTTATTTATTTATTTATTTATTTATTATGGTAGTAGGTCATACTGCTAATTACAACTATTTTTAATTTTGTAAAAAACGCGTGATTGGAAGTTTGTTAATGGCTTGAGTACTTAATTAATAAACGTCAAGTTAGCAATTTCACCTCAATTAGTGTGGCTGCAATTTCGTGATGTTAGGTCTGTCTTCTTTCTAAACCAGAAATAGGAAGTTGCTCAAGCAATTCCAAGCAATTTAGCATTTTCAAGTCATCTTGGCGTGTCTGTCTGTAACTTCATTTGTAGCTTAAGTTTTTGCATTCATCAAGAGAACTTTTTCATCCTAAAGAAGTCTTTTTGTTCTGTTTGTTTTGATTTGTCTAGTAATTTTCTGAGATTTCGATATGGATGCTTATGGAGTTTCTCCTTCTTTTTCTTCTTCTTCTTCCTCTGATTGTGAGAAATACGATGTCTTTCTCAGTTTTAGAGGTGAAGACGTACGAACTAATTTCTTGAGTCATGTTTATGCTGTTACAAAACGAAAGCAGATTGAGACGTATATGGATGAGAAAAGCCTTGAGAGATGAAAAAGTGTTCCTACGAACAATGTAACTTGACTACATAAAGCATGAAATTACGAAATATATATATATATATATATTTTAAAGCTAAATCTTCACTTCTAAAAATATTTCATTTAAAGAAATATTAATTTCTTAAGGCATAGTAATAACATAATAATAATTATTATGTTAAACATAATAACAATATATTAAGACTTAATTCAATAATAATTTCTTAAAGCGTAACAATAATACTACGTAAAACTTTTTTTAAAACATTTCTTATTTTAAATTAAAATCTTTTAAAACAACACCAAATTAAATATGGTTATAAATTCTTATTTCAAATACTTTGTATATCCTTCCTAAAATTAACCGCTATCTTTTTCTTATAACTTATTCTCTTGAAACTAATATGCTAATTTCTTAAAACTTATTCTTTTAAAAGCTAACACAATAATGATTTCACAAACATATTCTTTAAAATCCTTTCTTAAATTAACATAAAACATCTATAACCATTTCTAATTTCAAATAACGCCATAATTTCTTACTTGAAAATTTACATACATTTGTTGCATTTTCTGCTGTCATATTTTTAAATCTTAAAATTCTCTATACTAAGGTTGAATGATTACAACCTCAATTTTCAAGGCATACTTATGTTATTTCATTTACTAATTCATATATACATAATTTCTCAAGGTAAAAATATCCATAATTTTGTAAAATAAAAATACACATAATTTCATGAAATAAAAATGCAAAAATATTATATTTGTATAAGCAATATCCATTTCCATCTTTATCGTTTGTCCGCCGCTCACCACTATTCACCAAGTATTACTGCCAAGTTTCTTACCTACGCCAAAAATATAACTAAATGAGCTTTCACACAACAAGCAGGAAATTAGACTCATAAACATATTTGAAATACAATGAATAAAACATGCATGAACTTTTTATGTTGCTTATCAACATGTCTTATGCTTAATTATTTAAGTTTTAACTTGTCTTATTGATTGGGCCTAGGAAATCGAACCAACTGTGCACGATCCTCGAGAATTTAAGATTAGTACGAATTGAGTCAAAGCCTCCTCGTAAGTCGAAAAGCTACGAAAAGTTTGTATGGCACCTTTAATATGTTTTATTTATTTCACCTATCTTATTTTTATGCAGTATGATATGTTGTTTTCTTCTCAAACCCCTCTAAGTGTTTTGTAAGTGTTGCTGTGCCTTAGTTTTGCCTAGAACAGTGGTCCAACATACCTCAATGCGGTCGATGGTGGCCTACTCTAAGTGGTGGCAAGCTTTGATGCTCGCATACGAGTTAAAGAACAACATTTGGGCGACCTTCATGTTCAAAAAAAAAAAAAAAAAAAGAGCTGGGCTGACACATATTTGCATAGAAACTTCTTCGTCGGCATGCAGAGCACGTAATGGAATGAGTCCATGAATAGGACCATAAGGAATTACCTAAACATTACAAAGAATTTGATAGAATTTGTGTGTTTAATAGACAACGCAATAACTAAGCTCCACTAGAAGGAGTTGAAAGACAACTTCTAAAGTAGGCTCTTCGATAGCTCAAGGGGATTTCCTTAGGCCATACGACTAGCATACTACCTCCATGTACACTCATCATGTTTTTAAAAAACACGTTGCAAAAGAGATTATCCTTCTATATGCTTACTCGATAAGACTTAATGACTAAAACAGTGACTATCAAGATCATTCATTAACGAAGTTCCCACATGGAGACTCCTCTTACATCATGCAGTTCCACAAGGCCAACGGGCATCTAAACTACAACTGCCTCCTATTTGAGACAGATGGATTTCCTTGTAGACTTATTTTCTTGCTGATGAAATTCCTAAACATAGTACATATCCTAGATTCCCTTATAGTTCCTAGGTGGACTTTTGATGCAAAGTCATAGGTATTGACCATCACCCATACTCAAACTTTGGATAACTAAAAGATCTTGGAACTCACTCAGTTTAGAGCATTGCATTCTAAATTTAACCAGCTAGCCTACCATGCAACAAAACATGAGGACTTCTATAAGGAGGATAGGCGTGAAAAGCCATGTTTAACTCTCAAGTTTAGGAATTTAGTGGCTAGGTGCCCCCTCCTCAGAGGGATAATGATTCGAGTACTTCCTTTAAGATTCTTAGAGATCCTATGGTTGTTCAAAACATGGGCACAACAAACCACATAAGGCAGAGAGTAAACATAGATAGTAATGCGGTCACAGATAGCTCCAAAAGGAAGTGTGGGCTTTGCAAGGATCACGGTCACAACAAGCAAACTTGCTCGTTGAACAAGGAAAAAGGCAAGAGGGTTGACAACCACTCGCATAAAGTTTTCAGACAACAATCTCAAGCCTCCTCGAATAATTATACTCCAAGGGATAATACTATTGCTCCACTTTCCAATCACAACAAAGCCGGTTTCCAATCTCACCCATACAACAAAACAAGCAGCCAATTGAATCGTTCGACTTCATGCAAGTCAGTTGTAACCAAAGTTCTAACCATATTTGCACGATCCTACGTAATTAATGCGTACCTCCCGTAGTCAATCATTTTCTAGACAATTTAGTGAACTGAAACAACGAGAAAGACTATGTAATGGCCATATTATATTATGCCCCAAGACATACAAGCTATGAAAGTGATTTCAAATTTCAATTACAAAATAAACATTTCTTTGATACCTTAATATCACTCACACGTTACACCAAGAAGCACTTTACTTACTATCTGGTGCATCTATACATTTACTTTCCATTTTATAACTATATTTTGAGTGCATGCAGGCTTCGTAGTCAAGCAACCATTTCTCTTACTATTAAACTATAGGTAATTGAAGCATTAGTATGTCGGAACATTCTCCATCATCTTTTACTTGCATAAAACTTTATGCGATTTCTTCCATGTGTAACTCTCCCTTTTGGATGCCACAATAATTGTTATTTTTATCGTTAAAATTATTTTTTAAAGATAAAAAATTCATACAAAACACTTACAACCAAACATATATCTTAAGAAAATATGCATATTTTTTTGTAAAACTACTTACCGAATTTATTTCTCTCACCTTGATTAACCCGATAGAACTCCTATAGTATTTGACTAACCCTTATCCTATAGAAACAATTAGTTTACAAATACAATCATTTATTAAATTATAGACGCACACAAAACTTCAAACAATGCCTAAAACCTTGAAAAAAAATACATGGTTCAAATAGTTTAATCATATCAAAATAAAAGAAACATGATATAGTCCTCATGAAATCATAATTAAGGAAATATTAAACAATCTTATGGAATATAAACCAAGTCTTAAATCAACATCAATGTGAAAAAAATAACATTAATAATAAAATCATTGCTCAAGTAATTAATTCTTTTCATAGTGTGATTTCGTTTCAATCCAACACTCCTTGCATATATGCTCGTCCCCATCCTTCACCTATTCCATATGCCTTTTGCTTTTGTTTGCATCATGATACAAAACTAAGTAAGAATAAGCTTAGTAAGTAAACTTTCTTATCTCATAACATAAACTATGAACTCTCATAAAAACATAACATAAGATCATAATCATAAGCATAACAATGCACAAGGCACATATTCACGTATATAACATATCTCTCATTTAAATTTCCATATTAAAATATTATTCATTTTATATTTAGGGGTCAAAGCATTGCAACATTAACGTCGTAGGCGTGTCGTCATGAGACTAGTAGAGTAATTAGTCCCAAACCAAACATGGCAAGTTCAAACCTTGCAAGACATCATAAACATAAGCATAAGGTGTGCAACGCTTAATTAAGTGATACATACATACATATATAAGCTTTCTTTGAAAATTATCATAAACCATAAAATACATAAACACAAAAACATTATTAGGAAAATTCATCATAAAAGGTCTTGAAATAAGAACCTTAAATCACAAAACATTGCTTATAAAACATTGCTTAATATTTTCATAAATTTTATCATGTTGCAGGTGATAATTGACTTACTTGACTTGCTTACTTACTAAACCTTAAATCAAGTGCTGTAACTGTGATTCTCAGTGTGCTCTCTTTCTAAAGTATTCATGTCAATCATTCATGTAATAAATGAAATTAATATTCATGTTCATGATATCACTCAATACCATGTTACTTCATCATACATCATTCTTAACAAAACAAATCATCTTTGAGTCACAAATATGTACTTAGAGTCAAGAAACATAAAGGCAGAAAACTTGACCTTTAATCACTTAGAAAAATTAATCACAAATTATAAGCATGAATAAAGTATAAAACTTCTTCCATAACATAGCTAACATATAAAAACATCACTAAAATTTTCTTCTCTTGAAAATATTAATCCAAAATACCTTTCTCAATTTTTTTAAAACATTCAAGTAAATCTGTTAGTCATGAAAACTAAATAAACTTTAAAGATTCATTACCTTATATCTTTCGATTCATATTCAATTAGAGCATAAAAATTTTCAAGAATAAATTAACACATATATATATATATATATATATAATTCTCAAATTTTTCTTTAGCCATAAAAATTTCATTTGATAATTTAAATAAATCACACAATCAACGCTATAAAATCTACCAGCAAAGCTTGGTCAATAAGCAGTCCTAATTAAAAATTATAGATTAAATCATTTATGCTATAAAATAATTTATAAAATTTACTACAAATAATAGCCACATAAAAATCATAACATATCCAAAATTAAGCTTCAAATAAATTATGAATAATTCAAAATATACGTTTGAATTCAGAGTTAATATTTACACCAGACATGCAAAACAACAAACATGTTTCATTCAATATTTTTTATAAAATCAAATATACATGATACACTTTTGAAATTTTTATTGACATGCTTAACATACAAATAAATGCTAGAAAAATAATAAATCATGCAAAATACATCTAAAAATATGATTTATTATCTCATGATTTATATAAAGCATATCAAGCAGACATTCATAATTAATGAGTTCTTAGTGATCAACGAACTTTATCTTAAAACATAATAGAGATATAAAGTTAACAATTTACAGACAGTTAGTTAACATATCAATAATGACTCAAAATTTTTTACAAAATCAAAAGACATTCTTTGTCCCATAAAATTGACCCTACAAAACACAAATACAAATTTGTTAGTAAATAAAATTTTGTAAGCAATGTTTGATTGAAAAACTCATAATCCTAAAAATATTTTAAATGAAAATTTA
Organism: Artocarpus hirsutus; assembly: GCA_946598075.1. Classification (NCBI taxonomy): domain Eukaryota; kingdom Viridiplantae; phylum Streptophyta; class Magnoliopsida; order Rosales; family Moraceae; genus Artocarpus; species Artocarpus hirsutus. The sequence goes on along the minus strand of CAMOHE010025583.1, from coordinate 7,113 downwards.
TAAAAAAAAATTGAGACATTCCCAATATATATATATACACATCATGTCTAAAAAGGTAGCAAAATAAAATCATTTGAATTTGAAGCATTATCGACAATCTTACAGAATAATCAAAAACCGTAAAATAATTAGAATACATTCCGACAACAAAACATTATTTACATTCAATTTCATGATATCATATGAACATAATTCCTTCCAATCTGAAATAACATTATTAAAATCAAAGTAATATAGAGAATAATTTATTTTTTATAAAACATACATGTGTACACATTCACAACATAAAAGAACAATTTCCTATCATAGTTTGTTATAAAAAAATACATATCAATCACCATGAAAGCCTTTAAACTATACTTTAAATTCTTATGTTTACTTCAACAATACGAAGACTTAAATGTAAAATCTTCTAAAAGAATTCCTTCTACTTGGCTTAAAAAAGAAGAAGAAGAATGAATGATGAGATATGATGAAATATCGACTTCAGGGGTTGGAGAGATGATAATGACTTGGAGAATTTTGAGTGGTGATAGACATCTAAAAACGTGAATTTGAGAATGGGGAGGAAGAAAATTTTCTTTGGTTGTAAATTAAGAGAATGTGATGGCTTTGGTGGTTTAAATATATATTTATAAGTTCATGAGAGAGAATGAAGTAGATAAGCGTAGAAAAACTTAATCCTAGTTTAATTAAGTTTTTTTTTATTTATTTTCTTTTGCCTTCACGGCATTCCCTTTTTTTTTTTTTTCCTTTTTTTCTTAACTACACGGCCATTTATTCACTTATTCAGTTGAGTTCTTTTTTTTTTGTTTGAATTTATTAATTAATATATATATATATAATAGAATATAATATAACGTACTAGACATTAACCTAATAAAATAATATAATATTTATTATACATATTAATATAAACATGAATGTAAATAATATATATAATGATATTCTACTATAATATTTATATATGTAATTAAACGTAAGTGTGTGTATATATATATGTAAAATTTGGCATGATTAAAGGTGATATATCTATTAATCAAATCATCATTATGTTATTTTATTTATTTTTGACGTAAACATTCTAAGCACATCGATCCTACGTGACCGTCATATATGACATTACTAAACAAAAAGTTAATTTACTTAACAAATACCACTTAAAATATCTTGTTCTAATATTAAATTAACATAAATATCCATAGAAAAAAAACGACCAGTGTTGAACATGTCTATCCTTTCTACAATGTAGCTTATCCAATACTTCTTCATTAATTAAGTTTTCCTCTTGCTATTTGCATTCTAGTCTATGATTGTAATGGCTTGAGGAAACATATGGGCTACTTGCTCATTGCATATTTGTCCCTCAGCTATGAGCACATGTGTACCTGAATATCATACTTATTAAATGATACCGCATAATATGGGATGTAAACCACTTTACTTACCTATGTTTTTCTTTATTCCAAGCTTTGAGAAATAAACATGTGCTATTGTCCAGCTGCCAAGCGTATTTTATAACAAATTGGATCTATCAAGGAGAAACAATCCCAAGTTAACAAAAACTTACAAGTATAATGAATGCTATAAAGTGAGGCTTGATTTTTTTACAAAACTATAACTTCTTCATCAATTCAATTCTTAAATAGACAGTAAGACAATTAAATCTCTCAAAGAAAAACAACTCCAAGTTAATGAAAATTTATGAGCACAAAGACTGTAAGAAATTGAGGCTTGACACCTTTACAAACCATTTCTTCATCAGTTCATGGTAACACCCAAAAATGTTTCTCTTCTTAAACTGTGGATATTTGCAGTATAGAAAGGTTGTCGTATCCACAAGGAGGTGAAAATATGTAACTTGAGAGATATTTTTGTGATTTTTTCAAAACAAAGTTTAAAATGAAAGAATTATAAACGTACAAAAAGACAAGCAATTTTTCAAAACGAATTTTAAAATGAAAGAAATATTTTTGTGATTTTTTTAAAATTTAAAACATAAAGTTAAAACGGTGAAGCTTTGAAAATCTCTTGTATGTTTCGTAACTGGTACGTAATTTTTACTTTAATTAATAATTATCGAAAGCATTTGATTTATTATATTATTTCTCGTTAATTGCAAGCACTTTTGCTAATTTTATAAGTTAACCAAGAGCGACAATATAGCAAGCCATAAAACAGTAAGAGTCTTCCTATAAAAGTAGCAAAATAATCGTCTCTCACTAATGATTAGGTGCACTAATTATGAAAATTATAACCGCTATTACTACAATTATAATTAACATAATTTTAAGATAAAAAATTAATAACAAATTAAAATCAATGTATTTTAATAGAATAAATTATTGCGTTAATTTCGGTAGCACCTCGACTTATCAAATGGTTTAAAAATACACTATGTCATCTTCTATCGACAATATATCAAGAATTATTAAGCATTTACTGCACCAGTCTATGCTCAACTTAATAAATGAGCATGACTTCAGTATTATTAATATTAATTATGCAACATAAATAAATTATATAAAGAAAGCATAGCTAAATTTATACAATAATTGACCAGCATAACAACATTCATAATAATTATTAAAAACTTTGAAAAATATAATTTATGCCACAAAAAATATAAACATTACAACATAGATATATAGATAAAATCCATATCAAAATGTTATGCATATAAGATTATCTCTTTGCCTCACCAAACTCTCTACACTACTTTAGGCATTATTTTTGTATTTTTAGTGAAACTAAAAGAGTGTTCTAATAGCATCTCCTCCCTAAGGGGAGACTACAGAACAGGAGGCTCGGGAAAGGAAAGCTGAAGAAAGAAGGAGAAGAAGGGCCAAAGGCCCGAGGGATGTCTTCAAAGGGGAAAAAACTAAGGCCCAAGGGATGTCTTCAGGGGGAAAAATCTCCCCCTTTTATTGTTGTTAAAAAAAATCACTATTTAAATTGTAGAAATATTATTATATTAATTATATTAATTATTTATTATATATTATATTATATTTATTATTATTATTTTGTATCAACTTGTAATGCAAGTTGATTCTCCCTTATCTTCATGATACCAGCCAAGTAATGGCTGGTTTTTTATTTTTTATTTTTATAATTGATGATATCATGCTAACGTAGGTATTAAGGTAGTGCACTATTTGCATTTGGTGTCCATTTTTCTCCCTTTTTGTGTCGTTTTGCTCTGGATTTTAGATCTAAAATTCACAAACACATTAAAATTAATTATTGTACAAATAAATTATTTACAATAATTATTAAAAATATTTATTAGGATAAAACACACAAAAATAATGACAAACTTTTAAAATTTTTAGCCTTTTTTAGTTTTATACATATGCGATTTTTAAGACTTGGAAATATTTTTTGAAATTACTAAAATATAATAGAACATATTTATGAACTCAACATACACTATCAAATACGTTAAAACTCAAAATAAAATCACATAATATTATTTTTACGGTTTTAACTATTTACAAACTAGAAACATATTTAACATTTTGAAACAACTCCAAAAATTACTAAAATTATTATTAAACATAAAAATATACTAAAAATACATTTTTAAACACATTTACATACTAAGACACAAAATACTTATTAACAAAAAAATGCTATTAATTAGAGAATTTAATGAGAAATAAAAGCATAAATAAATGATTTAAGCGTTAGAAAATGTACACTTTTATGGTCTCATCAATTCAATTCTTAAATGGACAGTAAAAAGCCCCTCTGTCTGCTATTCTAAGAGGAGATGGGCTTCCGGGTTTAGACATGTGGGAAAAGATATTCATCTACCTAACACCACCATCGCTTTTACCTAATGATGCAAGAACAGGCCGGCCTGACTCGTTCTCCTTAGGCCCACGCTAGTCGCAGGTCAGGCCAGCCCGGCCTATGAATTTTGTGGGTTGGGCGAGTCGACCTATATTAGAATTACCTTGGCCCAGCCCGGCTAGTGGATCAATTTTACATGGGCCATCCCGAGTCGTGCCATGGGCCTTGAATGGGTCGGACCATCTTGGCCCATCATGAGTTTAGATGGGCCAGCCTATCTAAGCATACAATTTTAAATTTTTAAATTTTTATTTTTTATTTTTGAATTTTTAAACAAGTTAACAAATATAAAAGTTTGAACAGTTAAGAGAAATATAGAAAGGGATTTTTATTTAAGATTGCCTCATTAAAAACCTTTTCAAGGAAAACCTAGTGGAACAAAACCTTGGTAAGGAAAAAAGAGTACAATCAGGATAATTATACATAAGATGTTTATAAAATTACTAAAAAAAACAAAAAAAAACATAAAAAATAAATATTGTTCATAATTACAATGTATTACTCCCAGTGGGAGTATCAGAAATGTCTAAATTTTCAAAGTCATCAACTCAATCATCTTCAACTTCTTGGCTTTTTTTGCGAGCATCCTCCCAATCTTTGATGCATATTTCTGCTTCCAGAATATCATCACGTATATGTGCACGCCATTCATCAAGAACTTGCCAGGCCTATTGTGATGTGATATGCATGAAGGAAATCTAATGCCATATTCACTCAGGATGAATATGGCATGTATATATATTATATAATATTTAATGCTTATATATATTAAATAATATATATATATTAAATGTATAGTATTTTGATGTGATAATATATGACTTACAGACTCAGTATGTGATTCTTAATTTTGTTTCTCAAAAGCAAAGTATGCCTAGAGGAAAAAAACAAAAAAATAAAAAGAAAAAAAAAAAGAAAAGAAAAGGAGCTTGCTAGGCCTATTGTAACATGATATGTGATGTCTTGTCTTAGCTTTGCTTCCTAGAAGAAGCAAAGCATGCCTACAAGCAAAAAAAAAAAAAAAAAAATCCTTGTTATGATGTGATATTGGAGAAGGCAATACTCAGCTATGTTTACCTGTGAATGAACATAGAAAAATATGTCTAAGTATATATATATCTATATGTGTGTGTGTGTGTGTGTGTATGAAATTGGGCCTGTATGGGCCTCTTACATGGGCCAGGATGGGCCAGCTCCTTATGGGCCTAGACGAGCCGGCCTGGCTTGGGTTGGCCCATGATCTTCCATGGGCCATGTCAGGCAGGCCCATGGGTCGATATATGTTAACCTAACCTAGCCCACCAGTATTTATGAGTCAGGTTGTGCCTTGAACAGTGTCGAATCATGTCTGCCGACCCATCACTATAGCAAAACGAGCTTGGGCCAGCCTACGGGCCCTGGTTCATTGTTGCATCTCTACTTTTACCCTTAACATTCCTTAGACCGACATATTACTACCTCGTCAGCTCGTGCAAATCAGTATTTTTACCTGAAGCAATTGCATATAGACACATAAATCTGGCGCCAAACTACTTCGTACTCATTCATTTTACACACTGCTACTTTTTTAATTGCCTACAAGTGATAGTCATCTATACAATCATCACAACCAACGATGACTAATAGGTGCTTTCATTGATTCCTTCAGCCAGTTTTTTCCACTCATGAGCTTGATAAGAACAACTTTACACGTTATGGGATTCTATACCCATGGGACATATGCTAAAATAAATAGTAGGATATACAACAAACTACTTTCCATAGGCGTCACCTTTAGTTTAACCTTTTAATTTATGCCACGTATCAGACTATAGATATTACCTTCAAGCACAAATGTTACATTTCAGTCGTCATTGATCTATAAATTTCAAAATAATTCCTTACCAAGTCATTCATGTTTTAATCCAACTCACGTCTTAATAATTTCTATTTCAAGTTACATCCTTTGTGAAGTAATTGGTTACATCATTTTGATTAGAGGTAAACAAAACAATGTTCTTTTATTTATATGTCGTTGGAGATTAGCTTTTATAACTTTTTTCAAAGCCTATCAGCTTATTTTCCTAGCCACTAAAATTACTACAAAGCCCTTCAATCCAATATTATGTTTGTGTATTCCCTGGCATGTTTCGTTGTCTCTAGCCAAACTTCTGCCAATATACCCCATTGCCTGCCAAGTGTCACTCAGCCAAGTAAGGTATCTAACACACCTTCACTTTGCACAGCACTTGTCCCTAACTGCTGCACCTCTGTACAACATAAAGATGTTTCATAGGCCGGGCAAACGGCCATGCACCAGAAATGAGATCATGCCTATATATATTATTGAATCTAATTTCTTATCTGAATGATCAGGTCCACCCTGTATATATATTATTGAATCTAATAACTTATCTAAGGTGATCAAGTCTGTGACGACCCTTGCTACGTGGCCGTCATTTGACTTAACTTGATCTTAAACTTAAACATATTTATTAATAAAGTACAAAATTTTAGGATAAATTTTTTTTTTTACATGGATTCTTACTATCGAATCCTTGGCGTGAAACCTTAGAGGAAATAATAATTATTTCTCAAACTTAGTAACAATGATTTCCTAAAGAGAATGAATTCTCAACATACAGCTTTAAAAGATGTAATAATCATTTCTCGAAACTTAATTTCGTAACTTAACAAAATACATAATTTCTTAAACATGATAATAACGTAATAATAATTATTACGTTTTAACTCAATTATAATTTATAAATCATGATCCTTTACATAACTCATAACTTTTATTTCTTGAAACCTAACCATAGTAATTTCCTTGAACTTTTCTTTTTAAATATAAGGATAATTATTTAGCAACTATTACTTTAAGGACATTTATCAATTTAAATAAAACTATATTCAAAATAATCTCAAATTAAATATTAAAATAAAATCCCATTTAAATGTTCTTTAAAACCTTCTTAAAAATCATTTATATATTTTACTTATAATTCAACATCTTAAACATAACATATTGATATCTTAAAAATTTACCTTTTCCAAACTTATCATAATAATAATTACTTGGAACTCGTTTATTTAAATCGTTACTTATTTTAGCATAAACTTATATTAACATTTTCTAATTATAAATGCTCATATAATTTTCTCATTTGAAAACTTCGCACATTTATTGCATCAAACTTTCTTAAATAGTCAAACCATAATTTCTTATAACCTAACCTTTTAAGTTTAAGGTACTAATTTCTTAAAACTTTTCCC
>CAMOHE010025581.1:17810-33187 GCA_946598075.1 Artocarpus hirsutus | reverse complement strand
TTATATGAAGCTTAACTCATAGTACTCCTTATTAGTATTTTTTTTTTTGTTTCTAATTTGTAGATATAAGTAAATTGGAAAACAATACTAGATCTCTTTATTCTTCTTTCCTATTTTTGATTTTTTATTTAATCTGCTATAGTAATTCGACCTTTATGAGAAATTCCACGAGTATATAATTCTTCTATGAACTTACGATAACAATTTTAGCCAATATTTGATATCAAGAGTTGTGTGATTTTGAATCCTTTCAAACCATTGGGTTGTGAGGTTGTATGCTTTCATACAAATTTATGTATTTGTTAGCAATAGACATATTTGTTGTAATGGATAGGTGGGCTGTCTCATGAAATGATACCTTTATGTGAAAGCTTACATATGTTGCAACGATTGCACCAATTCATGAGATGATACCCCCGCATTTACTAAACCTCTAAAAATTTACAGGTTTTATATCTTGTTTTGAAACAAAATTTCTAAATATTGTGTTCAAGGCTGCTGTATCCGAGGTAATTTACCGTTAAGACCCTTTAGTAAATATAATAGTTGTCACAATCCGCCTTTTCGGGCTGTGATTAAACTTTTCCTTTCATACTTAAGGGCAAAAATTTGAAATTTTTTTTTTTTTTTTTGAAACTAAAATAAATACTATACTTTACTTTACAATAAATTTGGTAATTACCAAAATACTTTCTCTCACTTATCTTTACATAAACATTCTTACTTTTACAACATTTTCCTGTTCAAACATTCCTTTTCAAAATAACTTATAATATGCACAGTGAAAACATTCAGTTGCGGATTCCATACCCAATCTGCACCCATAATCCATCTGTCAGCTCATCGTTACAATTTATTCTAACCTTCTCGTCGGAATACCTACAGCATGAAAAAACTTAATGAGCTAACGCCCAATAAGTCCCATAAATCCTACATGGACAATCAACTGAATGCATGATTCAATTATGCTTTCTTATGAACTTTCCTAATCTTCATCATTTCTTATCTTTCCTTAGGGCCCAAGTGTTCGTACCATTGTGCAATATCATTTAGGTCTACGTAACACTGTGACCATATTTTATCCTTTAAACTCCCCTTACTTCGGAAGACGGTACGACACTTTTCTTAACTTCTGGTGATATATTTACCAATTTATTTAATTTGGTTGTCATACCAGGCATGAAATGATAATCACATGTTATCCATGATATATAAGTTCGTATGCATAGCAGAGTACACACAAGTACCTACTTTGTATACATACACGCATTCATTATTATATACACTGATACGCAATATCTTGTACATAACAATACATAGCATGTTATATACTTAGGTATTCTAATCATATACACACAGGTATCGATTCTATACCTCTTAGATTTTTATTTCATAACAACATACAAGTTTGCATTGTAATACATACCCTAATATGCATATCAAGCATTCTACACCTACCATTTCATACTGTAGGCGGGAAGGGTACTTACTTGCTTTTGTGCACTGCAAAATCAACTTGATCTTCGGTCTCCTAGACTCTTAGGATCCTGTTGGCCAATTACGAAACTTATTAGCCAATTTCAATACGTTTCGTCGCAAAACGTTCATTACTTAATCATTCGAGTTGCATAACTATACACAACTCTGTAGATACTGATTTTCTTATTTCTTTCTAATTCTACCCTATCGTTACTTACGAAGGGCACAAATCTTTCTAGTTACTTTTCTTACTTATCTAAGACCTTTTTAGAGTTATTCGGGTTTTCGGGCAAAAATGATAATTTTGCCATCCATAGCCCTATTGACCGACCCAAGCTCAATTTTGTTCTTTTAATAAAAACGGCCACACGTTAACTTCAAAATAATGCCCTAGTGGCTCGCATTCCTTTATTTCACACTTAAGCTCATTTTTCATAAAACTTTATGCTCTAACCCCTAAATTAAAAATTTTGACAATTTTGCCCTCGGGCTAAAATTTTCTCTTTACATCAAAAATTTCTATTTTTCATAAGAAATATTTTTGCTGAAAGTAACACACCTTGAATCATTTTGAAAAATGATCTTTTTGCCGTTTTACCATATTTTTACTTTTAATAAATTCTTGAAAATTTGAAAATTCACAAACGGTTGAGTTTTTCGACGAACCGTCTGTGATGCCTAACAATTTCATCGAGATCTACAACTTTTGTGTTTTAACTTTTCTCAAAATCTCACTGTACAGGGGTGTTTTTGGCTATTTTCTATTTCTGCCGAGAAAGAAAATTTTCTTTCAATTTAGTCCCTTGGACGTTTTGTCAAATTCCTTTTCAAAATTTCAAATCTACCCCTGCAGAGTCTATTCCATGTCTAACTCAGGTCATTTTCGTGCTCAAACCTTATTTTTACACAATTTAACCATAAAATTGCAAAAATGTTACTATTTTGCACCATAAATCAAAATTTCACCATCTAAATAGGTCATTCATCACATTTACATGTAATTCCATAAAATATAAGCTCAAAAGCTCATACGGGTTTGAGAGAATAAAAATCAAACAAAAATTCAAAACTTTAAATATCAAAACTTACCAAAATAACCTCTTTTTGATTTCTTGCCTTAAAATTCATTTTGATCTACCTCTAAGCCTCCTTTTCATGCAAAAATAACATGGGTTAATATCCTTTCTTCAACCCATGAGAAATCCTTTAAAAACTCATCAAAAAATTTAGAATTTCACCTTTTATCTTGTAAAAATCCTTGGGGCTTGCTTCTAAAATTATTTTGGGGCTATTTTTGCAAGGTTTGGAGTTGAGAAAATTTTCTTTGAAGGTCTATCCATGGCTGCCGAATCTTGGTGGAGAAGGAAGAGTGAAAATTTTTGTGATAACATGAATTAAATGCGACCGAATCCATTTGGTGACTCATGGTCACACAGATGATTACCCCTAGGTGTCCCCACATGATTGGGCCACCTTTTAGGGCTTGGTGGCCCAATAATAAACTAACAAATGTTCACTTAGTTGGGCTAAAAATTTACATAGTGTAATTTTTCATCACGCAGTATTTTTCTTATACTGTCGTGGTCAAATCGGTATACTTTCTATCCTTAGACTGTATAAAAATATTTAGCTTACTTTTCGTTCAATTTTGGAGGCCAATCATAATGTTTTTCGTATATGCGTTTCCACTTAGCAGTATTCTTATACTGCTCTGGCCCTCTTTCTACCCCAAATTTGGGTTTAGACAACCTCCGTGTCCTATTTACATTGTAATCATCCGTTCGTTTATACCATAATTTCACAATTAATTGTGATATAAAATTCATTTTATGGATATTATTCACAAATTTCTGAGTAATTGAACTCATAAAATCTGTATTTTACCATATCCAACATTTCATCACATTTACCATAAAATGTGCAATCTATGCCGTTTATTCACATTTCATTGTAATTTTATACAAAAATTACAACTTTTATAAAAACCACATTTTTAAAAGTAAATTCATTAATTAAATCCAATTAAATATTAGGTTTTATTAATAAAATTTTCTCGGTCATTATAATAGTAGGGCAAATAAAACCTTTAAAAAAAGTATTCCAATACATCTCAAGACCGTTCTTATTTTCAGATTTTTTTAGGCTCAATTTCTTAAACTCGTTTGTACTCATAGTGCTCTTTATTAGTAAATTTTTTCTTTTTGTTTCTAATCTATATATATAGATACGTTATTAAACCATCCTAGATCTCTTTATTCTTTTCTTCTATTTTTTAATTTCTTATTTAGTTTCCGTTTGAAAATTCCGTTGTAATTGACATTTTAAGTCTAAGAATTATAGTACATAAGAACTTTACATTGCAACAACTTTTGCTTTTAAATATAATTGTTAAGAGCTTTACATTGTTCACAACTATAACTGATAGAATAAAACTATAAGTGTCAAAACACTTTTTTTTTTTTAATTTTCTATAGTAATTCCACCATTATGAGAAATTCCACAAGTATATTAATTCCCCCATGAACCTACCATAACAATTTTAGCCAACATTTGACTTTTGATGAAACATAAATACATAAGATTGTAAAGGAACCAAAATATTATATTCAACTATTGTCTCATCAATCTCGTGAGAACAAGAAGTAAGTCTGATTTCTAAGTGTCAAAACTCAACTTCTTAGAGACAAGATAATGCCAAAACAGAGTTAGGATATCGTGGAAAACTATGGAAAGATCTTTGTTGTTGGTCTCCCAAGTTCTTCCCGATAAGTTTTATACTTTATTGAAGCTTTAGTTTTGGACGCAGAATTGCTCGATTTTTCTTTTCTAAGGCCACAAGTTGCTCAGAACAAAAACCAGCACTATTTAAGTTATATTGCTAATGGAGATGTTTAATTATTTATTTACATGGTATTTATCTCTTTATACCTTCTGTTTTAAGTTAATTTAAAAACTATATTTTTAATTTTTTATCTCGTCGAATATATACTTTCATATTAAATTCAATATAAAAATCTATACCTTACCTTAATCAATTGTTGATTTTGATCTTTAAAATGACCAAGTTGTCTTAATTAAAAGATAAAAACTAAATAAAACTTTCAAAAAAATAATAAGAAAACAAAAATAAAAACATAATAAACATCTATTTTCTAGGATGCTCTATATATTTTTGAAGTCAAAAACCTTAGTGTAAAGTTTTTGTAAGTTTTTAAAGTTCTCTTATTTTTCAATTCAAGGATATTTTAAGAAATTTTTTATGTCAAAATTTAAGATTAATAAAAAATATATATAAATTTGTATATTAAATGAAAACTAAAGGTATATATTAAATGAAATAAAAAGCCGAAAGTAATAGTGTTTAAATAAACATAAAATACAAAATATAAAAAGGTAAATAACTCTTTATTTATTATTGTTATTATTATTTTTTTTTTGTTTTGCTGAATAAATCCGTGCTTATTTGGTATAAAAGATTGTAAGCCAACACCCCTTTGTATTTCTGCTGAGGTTGTAGGCGATTTGCCTTAACCTCCTTCAATGAATCGTTTTCATCTCAAAAAATAAAAAATCAAAAATCAAAAATCAAAAAGGATTGCAGGAAGAAGGGAGTGTATGCGTGGGAATCCTCTATTGCGAGGAGTGGGCAGAGGTAGCAAAATTAATAATTGAGTCACTTTTTTTTCCCCTTAATGTTCGAAGTTGGGAGCAATATTCTAGGGACAGAGCCATATATAACCGAGAATAAGTACGCTATAACTTACCAGAAAGTTCTTTCTTTTAAAAAAAAATTAAATGTAAAGTTGGATGAAATTTTTAGTGTTTCTCCCTTGTAATTATGAAATTTGGTATTTGTCTCATCTCATAATATGTTAAATCTCTCACATCAGTCACATGTAAGATTTAATAAAACTTAAACAAGCCCACACTCTTCAATGTTTGATAACTTTGGTTTGAACTTTATACGCCAATAGAAGATTTTACATTGCCTGCTTATTTTTCTAGCTCTACTAGAGGGAAACAAGTCAAGGGGTCTATAATATTGAGTAGAATTACTATTTAACTATTTCACTATTGTAAGCACCAATATGGGAAGAGTAAAAGGCAAGTAAGATGCTTTATATTCCTGCGCCCTTGATATCTGTTTACCAATGAGGAGGCGGTTTTTGTTTTCTTATTGGACACAATAAAAGTATTGCAGACACAAATTCAAAGAAAATTCCTTTCACATTTCATTTTCTTCACTTGCCTTTTTACCTGAGCTTGCTTCCTATTTTCTGTACACCTATCAAAACATAGCTTGGAAGAGAACGAACATGGAGACAATGGAGGGGCCCATATATATATATATATATATATATATATATATATACTGTTCCAAGAATGGATCCTTGTCAGCTCAGGGAAGTGGGAAAATAGAAAAAAAAAATACCCCATTTCCCAAGTCACGTTTGTGATTAATCACTCTTTTATTTATTTATTTATTTTCATTTTAATGTTTAAACAATGTTGTGTACCCTACCAAAAAATAAGGAAGAAGAAGAAGATTATTAATGCATTCATGCTTGAAATGATTAATATTTTTAGAAAGTAAAAAATACATTAATCAAGCTTGAGAGTTGTATTTGTATCTTTTTCTTTTCCATTTAGAAGAGATGACTTTGTTGCAAGTTTTGCTTTCTAATTATGGCATTTTCTCAGGTAAATTTATGAAGATACACTTTAGATCTTAGGACCATAGTAAGATTTCTACTTAAAACCAAATATGTTTGATCAAATTTAGAAGAATTTTCACTATTGAAAGAGTTGTCCTTCTTGGTTCTCAGACAACAAAATCCATTATTTAAGATCATCTGAGACCAAATATCCCAAATTTTTACTTTTGTTATAAATTGTAAAACTCAGGCTGTGATACTGATAAACAGAGGTAAATCTGAGAGACCAGAACCCAAAAAAAAAAAAAAAGAGTTAATTGTATTGTTGTACTTTAAACTATTCACTTTTTGTCTAAGACACTCCAAACTTTCAATCTTGGCATAATATGCCCTAAACTTTGAAATCATTGTCAATTAAGGTCCAATAATTATTTTTATATTCTGTTAAGTACATTTGTTCATATGTTTTTAAAATGACGAGTGCTACTCTTAAGAAAAGTCACGTGCAAGTTTAGAGACTAAAATTGTCCATGTTTTTTAACATTTGTTAGCTATTGGATTTCAATTGTCAATTATTCAAATTTTAGGTTGCATTTTTTCAAGATTAAAAATTCAGAATACATTATATAAACAAACGAATAATTTAAGATACAATAGTGAAATTTATTCCTAAAAAATCTCAAGTGCCCCACATGAAAACTGGTTTAGTTGTATCATAAATGATTGTCTTAAACCGAGTGCATGTGTCAAATATTTATGCCATGAATACAACACGCTTTGTCAAACAGTTGGCAAAACTACGTGCAATTGAGGAGAGATATTTTAAAGCTATGAAGCTAAATCTAGCTATATTCATTGCCAAGATGTATGTTTTAATACATCATGAGACCTTCAAATTTGGACTGTCTTTTAATAAAATGCACTAGCATTAATATTTACAAACCTTGCCAAAGGGTTGTGTAATCTAATATCATGCAATTAACTAATAAGCAAATTAGAGCAGAAAATATATTTCTTGGCAAAACTTTTCTCCTCAAAATTCATGCGAGCAAAACTAGATGTAACTTTGCATTTATTTCTTGAAACTCTAAATAAGATATTATTAACTCTCTTTTTTTTCTTTTTGAGAATCTTCCACAAAACAAGAGAAAATCATAAGGAACAAAGGATATTTTCACGTTGCATGAATAGACAAAAATAGAATGAGAGAATAATGTGGATAAAAATTTGACTTACTGTTTTGTCTATGAAACTTTTATCTTTTCATTCGTTTTGTTTGTCACGCGGTACTCGTATTATACATGATTCAACTATACACGCACACACCTCGTATGCATTTAGTTATTATATATTTATACATTTATTACACACATATATTATACATATATACATACATCATATACATATACATATATGTGTACGTCATATATGTATTGGATGTATGTAAGCATGTTTCCCTTGCAAATCAGGACATTCACATGAATATGTGCCATGGAACCGGCCTAAACAAAAGAAGAACCATACCTAAAAGCTAAAAGGCAGCACTACATATATATTCCACTTTTTAATCTCATATCAGCAGTTGATGGTGAAATTGAAAATGACATGAGGGCAAACTGCTGGACCAGTCCAAGATGATAAAGATGAATTCATTCTTTCACGTCTCTCATTTATGTGTCCTACTCCACATAATATGCCAACGAAGACATTGGCATTTACTCTGGTACACCCCCTTTTGTTTTGTTTTATCTCTTTATTCATTTCCCCTTATTTGATGATAAATAAAAAATAAAACAATAAACAAACAACAACCTAACTTGGCTCTTGGACCACTTTCTCATGCAATGCTTCGAGTAAATTTCTGGCCAGGGAATGGCCATGTAGTAATATTCTAAACTGTGATGTATAACCAATAATCCCTTCCTTAAAAAAGGGCAAATTTTAGTTGATCCTTCAAGAGCCAAAATTGTCATTGGTTTTTTAAAACAAAAAAAAAATGCTTTCCTAATTTTTCTACTTGAAAATTCTTACAAGCTGTAAGAATGAACACACAATATATATATATATATATATATATATATATACATATTATGCTGCACTTTATGATAGCTATTGATTCAGCCAAGACTGGAATCACTCGTCGCTTTGTAACAACCGTTTGTGTCATAGTGGTAGCCTCTTCTGACCCATCAATCATATATGAGCAACGTTACCTAGTCAAAAAAAAAAAAAAACACAAAAAACAAAAAAAAAAGAGAGCAAAAGGGCAAGAAAAAGAGCTCTTCAGTGCACAAAATTTGCGCCTTTGGGGGGGAAAAAGAAAGTTACTTTTTCTATCCCTTGCCTTTGTCCTGTTGATATGTGACAGATTTTAGTGCCATGAAGTTTTTCTTTGCTTTTTTTTTTTTTTTTTGATAATTTAGTTCGATGAAGATGGAGCAACGGTGCAGAGACATTTGTAAATAGCCACCTAACAGCAGATTAGTTTGGCATATTTAAAACAATAATGAACCTAATTAATTCCCACTAGCAACTCCAAAAATATCAATCCGCTCAATCTTGAAAGAGTTTCACCATTTTAAATAAAAAAAAAAAAAAAAAGAGTTTTTCCATTTTCAAGTGTGATATTAATCTACTTACCAACTGTTTGGCTAAGTGGTACGAGCCATGGTTCCCACTATAAACTCAGTTATAAATGGTATAAAGCTCTCACATGCTACAGTAACAATAAAAAAATTGCTACAGTGTAAAGCTCTCCACATGTTACAGTAAAAGTGATTCTAACCAATGGTTCCCACCACCCTTCCAAACACCTCATAGTTGCGAACTTTCACAGGAATATTTATCTCTAACCATTGTTATTGGTTATGATATGACCCCCACACCAAGATATGCTCCCAATTTGACGTATGAAAAGTATAAACAGATATGATTTACTTAACAATAAAAATTTAAACAATTAATTAATCACATCATTTGGATTATGGCTATTTGAATTGTGATGATGAAGCATCCAAACGGGCCCTTAGCAAAACGGATTATTTTCACTTATTATCTCCATGCTAAACTGCAAATTGCAGTTAGGGTGCTTTCTTATCAGTCTTGTGGCACAAATCAAAGCGTACAAGTGTCATACAATAGTTGGTGATAATAGAAGAGAGAGGAACCAAATTTGAAAACCATTTGTCTTTCTTGTTCGATCGTCACACATACAAATAAGCATGGATAGGAACCACAAGCAGTGTATTGCCAAAACTTCCACAACTTTATATATATATATATATATATGTATGTATGTATTTGGAGTTCATATGAACCATTCTTCACCACTAGAAGTTATGGTGCCCAAGGCCAGCTGATAGTTTCCATAACTTATAAGAACTCTTTTCCAAGCTCAAATCTTGTATGCATTTCCATTAGATATGCTATCAAATATCAGTCTTTCTTTATAAGCCATATAGCTAATCAGCAGCCATCACTAGTCTCTCTTCTTCTTCTCTGCTTCTACTAGAACAAACATGGTAGCCACACTTGCTCAATCAGACTTAAATGCTTTGTTGAACTTTTATAAACTTGTTTTGAGACTTGTCTTTCTGTCTCTTCCTGGAAATTTTTCTCTTGATTGTTGACAGGTTTTGGTCTCATCACATGGCGAGAAAGATGGAGGAGGAAGTGATGGAGCTGTGTATGATTTTCGAGGGAATCCCGCGGATAAGTCCAAGACTGGTGGATGGCTCGGCGCAGGGCTCGCCTTAGGTGATTGTTTAACCAGCTTGACCAGATGCTAACATTTGTTCTAAAATCCTTGATTCCATTGCTCATAAATTAGCAATTAATGTGTTTGCAGGAGTAGAACTCTCCGAGAGGATATGTGTTATGGGCATATCAATGAATCTAGTGACTTACTTGGTTGGGGATTTGCATATTTCATCGGCAAAATCTGCAACAATTGTCACCAACTTCATGGGAACTCTCAATCTCCTTGGTCTCCTTGGCGGCTTCTTAGCGGACGCTAAACTCGGGCGGTATCTCACCGTTGCAATCTCCGCAACTATAACTGCTATTGTAAGCGTTTTTAAACACAAAATTCTCCATTCTAAAGTATTAAAACTAATGTTATTTTATGTCACAACAGGGGGTTATTCTGTTAACACTCGCCACAACAATCCCTGGTATGAGACCCCCTCCATGTGATAACTACAGAAATCTACACCATCAGTGCATTGAGGCCAGTGGAAATCAACTTGCCCTGCTCTATGCAGCTTTGTATACGATAGCACTTGGTGGGGGTGGAATAAAATCAAATGTCTCAGGTTTTGGGTCCGATCAGTTTGATGTTTCAGATCCCAAGGAGGCGAAGGCCATGATCTTCTTCTTCAATAGGTTCTATTTTTGTATTAGCATTGGGTCTCTTTTTGCTGTGACTGTGCTGGTTTATGTGCAAGATAATGTGGGAAGAGGCTGGGGTTATGGAATATCAGCAGGGACAATGGTTCTCGCGGTCCTTGTGATGCTCTCCGGGACGCGATTTTATCGATTCAAGAAGCCTCGAGGAAGCCCTTTAACAGTCATATGGAGGGTGATATTCCTGGCTTGGAAGAAGAGAAACCAACCTTATCCTTCTCATCCAAGCCTTTTAAATAAGTACCATGAAGCAAGGGTCCCACACACACAAAAATTCAAGTAAGTATATACCTTTTAATGAAATTGCCTATGATAGAGATGAGATAGAATATTCATGCAATGTTAACTAATATATGTGAGTAGAGATAATAGGTTGACTGATTTTCCTGTAGCGAAAACAAGTTGCTATTCTTGGCAAGAATAAAAGAAGAAGACCAATGATATAAATCAATTGGAAGGCTCGTAAAAAAAATGTTCAATTTTTTTTAGGAAAAAAAGGTTCAATTACAAGGTTGTGTGAGCAACAGGACATTAGTTAATAACTTGTAGACTTCATTTTAAGTATTGTTTTGCTCAATTTCTATAAACAGAGACAAACAAGTAACTTTCATACTATTTATACCTATTTTTGGTTGACACTAACAAGGTTTCATTTCCATCCCATGTGAAATGCTTAGGTGTCTGGATAAAGCTGCAATTTTGGACGACTACGCCGGTAGTGGTGAGAACAAAAACAACCCTTGGATAGTATCCACAATAACCCAAGTGGAAGAGGTGAAAATGGTTCTCAGGCTCATCCCCATCTGGTCTACTTGCATCCTCTTCTGGACTGTCTACTCTCAAATTGGTACCTTCGGAATCGAGCAAGCCACCTTCATGAAACGAAACATTGGCTCCTTTGTTATCCCTTCGGGCTCTTTCTCCACTTTTCTCTTCATATCCATTCTCCTATTCACTTCCCTAAACGAAAAGGTCTTTGTCCCGCTTGCACGAAAACTCACCCACACCCCCCACGGCATCACAAGCCTTCAGAGGATTGGCATTGGACTTGTCTTGTCAATGGTGGCTATGGTGGCTGCTGCAATAGTCGAAAAACAAAGAAGGGAATACGCAGTTCACCATAATACAATTCTAAGTGCTTTCTGGCTAGTCCCTCAGTTCTTTCTGGTGGGTGCTGGGGAAGCTTTTGCATATGTAGGGCAACTTGAGTTTTTCATCAGAGAGGCACCAGATAGGATGAAGTCCATGAGCACCGGGCTTTTCCTCAGCACCCTCTCAATGGGGTTCTTTGTCAGCAGTTTGTTGGTTTCCCTTGTTGATATCGTGACTCACCAAATCTGGCTTAGAAGTAACTTGAACAGGGGAAGATTAGAAAACTTTTATTGGCTGCTTGCTGTGCTAGTGTTGATAAACTTTGGTGTTTTTCTTGTCTTTGCATCAAGACATCAGTACAAAGAACAGCACTACCTAGGCCCAGATGACAGTGGAGAAAAGGAGCTCAAGAGCTCAAATGATGTTACAGCAGAAAAGTTGGGTGAGAAAATAGCCATGGAGGGGCCCTAAAATATCTCCTCTGAAAAGAATCCTAGTGTGCAACTTATATATTAGCCTTGTTACACGAGAATTTATATAAGCCCAAAAAACAGGAAAAGAAAAAGGGAACCGATGTGTTCCCTAGTCATTTTGTACTCTTAATTCATTCTCCTTGTTTGCATGTCCTATTAAACAGTTTGTGATTTTTGAGTTACAACGTAATAATGAGATTGGCAATCCAACGAGTAAGTTATGAAACAATGATATATTCATGCTGACTATATAAAAATTAGCCTCACACATTCAAAAAAAACAAAACAAACCATTCACCATATTGCAAATGCAAATAGATGGGGTACATGGTTGCAGTTTACTTCTAGGAAACAAAATTTTATCACCCATGAGTACACCTAGTTGAGAGATATCATAGAATCTCCTAATCAGAATTTCCTACATAAAATTTTATTTTTAGGATGAAGTACTTGTAGAAGCAGGGAGGTGACAAATGACCAATGGGGGACGCAAAGCTCAGTGGTTAGCCTCCTTTTGTTTCCGAGCGCTGTACATCTCTTTAGTCTCAATAACAACTAATCTCTTGACCCAAAGTAGAATGTAATACAAAATGCTAACCATTAGCAGCCGTATAGAAATGAGAAAATTCAAGCAATGGATGAAAGTAAAATGGCAAACCTGTTGGAGCATTCCTCTAACCGTAGGGGTGTTCCATCGCAGGACAGTTCGGTTGCACTTGCAAAGACGTAATGCCTCTAAAGTACGCCTGTGAAGTCTCCTGGTCCCTGGAATGCCTCTTACCAAGGTGATGTATAGGTTAGGACTCCATGCAATTGGGACAGAAGCTTTGAAAGCCTTGAAGGCATTAATGTCTAGGCCTTATAACCTATACACACCAAGATGTGCCCAACAAATTACAATTCCATGTGTGCAAATTCAATTCATAAATATAGGTTTGCACATTATAGTGAACTAAACTACAACAATAAAAATATCTGATTTTGTGATATTAAATCAGTGTCCCTCTATTCTTGACAATAGCTAAAAATGGGGTCAAATCAATAATCAAAGGAGAACCCATTCATCAAAAATGATGTTTATCTGTAATTATCATTAATCATTTGCAGCCATTGAAACACCTTGAACACCACGCGGCATAAATATCAGTGGCTTTTGCTTGAAGAGACATAACCTCGCTTGAATAGGTACATATATATATATATATATATATGACTAGTTTTCAATAGCTACGTTTTCAATGGTTACATTTCCAATAAGGGTATATTTTAACAATAATTGATGATATAACGTAATAAGAATTCAACCTCACTGATTATCATAAATTTTTTTGTCAACCATTTACTTCGTTACAGCCGTTAGATTTATATCAAACAACTAATAACAATACCTACTGAAAATATAATTATCACAACCACACATATATGTATATCTATATCTATATGTATATATACGTATGTTTTCAAATTCATTATAATTCGATGAAAAATCTCCAAGTACATCTCCAAAAATCACAAGGACTTATGCTGCATCATGAACCTCAGATGCCTTGTTGCTGCTGGAAATAACAAGCCTTATCTCCCCAAAACCAACTCATGAACAAGTGTTCCAAATGAACAGAACTTTTATTATTTATTTATTTATTTATTTTACAAAACATCAAACTAACTAAAACCCATTTATAGATTAAGCATAATTAATAATTCTTTTTTTTTTTTTTCATGTTCATCGCCAATTCACTTGAAGATTCAATCATCCAGGCAAGTAAGTTCATAAGAACGACTAATAAAACCAAATCCCCATAAAAATAAATTTCAGATATTTCCTCTAATCCGCCCGTACACTGATAAGCACAAGGCATAATATCTCTTCCGATATACTAAGCACAACTTTAAAAGGCATTTAACTAAACCACCCCCCAGTTAAAGAAGCTTGTGTGTTTCGTCAGAGAATCAGACAGAACCCAATAATCAAAGGTAAAGCAATGAAGCTTCCAGAAGCTAATTAACGAACCATTTGAAATTCTAGATATTCCCCAAAAAAAGGGGATCGAAAAGAGGGAAAGTTAAGTGTACCTTTACTGGATTTCGGCCAACTGGTCGGAGGTTTCTACTTTCTACGAGGAGTAATTCTTTAATTTTCTCCATGATAATACTTATATTGTTTTTATTTCACATATAAATACATAAAAAAAAACGACACGTCGTTTATCTTCCACCGTGCATTTAAACGACGGACGATTTTAAACTTGACAGTTAAACGGCAAGGATAATTTTGAACGGGAAATTTGCGGCTTTTCACTCCCGACCTTTTCGACGCTACCTGATAGCACAGTTTGGGTTGTCAACAATACATGTTTCAGAGTTTGTAATATTGGACTAGTTAAAAAGTTTTAAGCTTTTTTAATATCCAAAATAAATTCTGAGCAACACAACATTTTGATCTTTTTTAATTTCCAAAATAAATTCTAAACCATCTCCACGATTTCAAAACTACTCCACACGGCCTTACACGACTCTATAATCATTATTATTAATTATCTTTTAATTAATAAATTAATATTCTATGAAAAAGAAAATTATAACTTTGGCTTATTAATAAATAATAATCTTAATGAATACAAAATGTACGTTAAATACAGTACCTGAGTTTGTCTTTTGAGAGGACAACAATAATATTTATATCATGATCCAAATAATATTAAGTTCGAAAGAACAATGTTATGAAATCGTATAGGGAAAAAACAATTCTTACCTCTTGTAGTTGTCTAAAACCAGTAATTGGGGATGGTTGCTCCATGTGGCGAATCAGTTTGGTATCAAAAAAAGTTTATCTTAATTAATCTGTTTTCTCTCCTATTTGATTTATTTTTAGATTATATAACTCCTTAGATCTATTTAATCTCTCCCTTGTCTTTGTTCCCGACCCCTTAAGCTCTCTTAATTCCTTTTCAAGACTTCTTAATCTTTGTTGTATCCATTGATTCATATCTTTTCCTCAAATTTTGTCTCAAACTCTCTTAGGTTATTCTTCCCCACAAAGCTTAAATTCTTATCCAATTTCCCTCTTGGTTTCTTCTCCAAATTGTTTGTTCCCCCCCCCAAAAGCTTGGTTATTTTATCTCTTTCTCCTTCTATTTATAGCTTCCCAAATGGCATGTTTCTTGATTCACTTCTTGCTGTTTAAGCGGTGGTTATATTTTACTCTTCCTCATTAACTTCTTACTACTTAAATGATTATTATATTTTCCTTTCTCGTTACAATTTAAAGTGTGTT
>CAMOHE010025581.1:0-17790 GCA_946598075.1 Artocarpus hirsutus | reverse complement strand
GAAGAGATTTTATTAATCAAAAAGATATATATATATATATATATATTTGAGGGCGTGATGCCATATCAGAGATCGGGTAGTGTAGTGAACGACCTTGAGGGCAGGTCCCGAAACCCAGCTGGGCCACTACGATGGTGAATAATTGGTTTGCCCGAGAAAGCTTAAAAGGTATTCTTGACAAACTGATTTCAATGGGATCTTTATTTAATGAAAATATTTATTTGATTTATTTATTTGTTAAGAAAGTTTTAATAAAATATTTATCTATTTAATTTAAATATAGTTCTACTGAGCCTTTCGCTCACGATTTTATTGTTTTAAAATCTTAACCCTAGGTGGACATCAGCTTAGGATTGGAGAAGAGTTCATTGACCGGACTTATGATCAGTAGAAGATCTGGGTAGGTTGTATTGTAGTAAATAAAGCATGTAAACTCTTAACCTTTCTTTTATGGACTGTGGTTGTATTGTAATATTGTCAGTTCTATATGTGTGTGCACAATTTGTGGGCCAGTAGGACCCATATTTGCTCCACCTCACATTTAAATATTTTTAATGTTCTTTTTATTTGCTCAATTATTATGACAGTTTATTCTCTTTCTTTTTAATTTCTTCTGTTCGAACGATTTTAAAATTACCTCATTTTTATTTATAAATTTAATTCTAAAACCTCAATTTTTAACTAAATCTTTATTTATTTAACCTAATTAATCTACCACGTCACCTACCGTACTCCGGGGCGTGACACCAAATGAACATAACTTTACTTATTTATTTATTTATTTATTTTACAAAACATCAAACTAACTAAAACCCATTTATAGATTAAGCATAATTAATAATTTTCTTCTTTTTTTTTTCATGTTCATCGCCAATTCACTTCAAGATTCAATCATCCAGGCAAGTAATTTCACAAGAATGACTAATAAAACCAAATCCCCACAAAAATAAATTTCAGATATTTCCTCTAATCGGCCCGTACACTGATAAGCACAAGGCATAACATCTCTTCCCATATACTAAGCACAACTTTAAAAAGGCATTTAACTAAACCACCCCCCACTTGAAGAAGCTTGTGTGTTTCGTCAGAGAATCACACAGAACCCAATGATCAAAGGTGAAGCAATGAAGCTTCCAGAAGCTAATTAACGAACCATTTGAAATTCTAGAAATTCCCCCAAAAAAAAGGCGATCGAAGAGAGGGAATGTTAAGCGTACCTTTACTGGATTTCGGCCACCCGGTCGGAGGTTTCTGCTTTCTACGATGAGTAATTCTTTAATTTTCTCCATGATAATATTTATATTGTTTTTCTTTCACATATAAATACATAAGATAAAAACGACACGTCGTTTATCTTTTACCGTGTATTTAAACGACGGACGATTTTAAACTTGAAAGTTAAACGGCAAGGATAATTTTGAACGGGAAATTTGCGGCTTTCCACTCCCGACCTTTTTGACGCTACTTGATAGCACAGTTTGGGTTGTCAACAATACATGTTTCAGAGTTTGTAATATTGGACTAGTTAAAAAGTTTTAAGCTTTTTTAATATCCAAAATAAATTCTGAGCAACACAACATTTTGATCTTTTTTAATTTCCAAAATAAATTATAAACCATCTCGACGATTTCAAAACTACCCCACACGACCTTACACGACTCTATGATCATTATTATTAATTATCTTTTAATTAATAAATTAATATTCTATGAAAAAGAAAATTACAACTTTGGCTTATTAATAAATAATAATCTTAATGAATATAAAATGTACTTTGAATACAATACCTGAGTTTATCTTTTGAGAGGACAACAATAATATTTATATCATGATCCAAATAATATTAAGTTCGAAAGAACAATGTTATAAAATCGTATAGGGAACAAACAATTCTCACCTCTTGTAGTTGTCTAAAACCAGTAATGGGGGATGGTTGCTCCATGTGGCAAATCAGTTTGGTATCAAAAAAGTTTATCTTAATTGATCTGTTTTCTCTCCGATTTGATTTGTTTTTAGATTATTTAACTCCTTAGATCTATTTAATCTCTCCCTTGTCTTTGTTCCCTACCCCTTAAGCTCTCTTAATTCCTTTTCAAGACTTCTTAATCTTTGTTGTATCCATTGATTCATATCTTTTCCTCAAATTTTATCTCAAACTCTCTTAGGTTATTCTTCCCAACAAAGCTTAAATTCTTATCTAATTTCCCTCTTGGTTTCTTCTCCAAATTGTTTGTTCCCCCCAAAGCCTTGGTTATTCCATCTCTTTCTCCTTCTATTTATAGCTTCCCAAATGGCATGTTTCTTGATTCACTTCTTGCTGTTTAAGCGGTGGTTCTATTTTACTCTTCCTCATTAACTTCTTACTACTTAAATGATTATTATATTTTCCTTTCTCGTTACAATTTAAAGTGTGTTGCACACTTTCTTTGTTCATAATGGCCTTTTATTTATCGTTCTTCACCGAGTGAATCGGGAAGAACTTTTAACTAGCTACATCTTTCCCTTCATTATGGTTGTAAAATGGAGCAACATAACCTTCCTTACCACACCGCCGTACTATGGATTAATAGAAGTGTTTTACAAAGCTGGTTTGGTAACATGAGGTGTATGACATTTTACTGGTTTAGCACTCATCAGCATTAGTCTTAAAAGGCAATATTGTACCCAATCCTACCACACCACATCCTATGACATTGTTCCCTAGTTTTTTATCCATACCCATGGTTCATTAAATGCAACATCTCGCTCGCTCTCTCAGACGAAAGAAGAAGAAGAAGAAGAAGAAGAAGAATAAGAAAAAGGAGGTGAGCAATCATTGAAATGGTGAGCGCCGGCAAGGCGGCACTGGCAGGGCGATTGGTGTCAGAGTACAGCAAGGTCCAGAGCCGCCGGCTTGGCGTACGCCTTCCTCTGCCTTGCATTCTAAGAAACTCGTTTGATCTCCTCGACAGCACTCCTACCTCTACTGCTGGAAATCCAAGTCCTCTTTCTATAGATATATACTTTTAGTTTTACTCAATCATCTCAGACATGTAGTTGGTTGATGTTTGTAGTAATTGATATAGAAACAGAAAGATATTACAAACTTGGGAGGACGTTTAATTGTTTATCCAATTCAATTTCAGGGATTTGTAGCTGACATGAACTCTTTTTAACAGGGGGCTTTGGCATGATTTTTAGCGGTAGAGACAAAATTGAAACTCCTGAACAGGTGAATTCAACCACTTCACCTTAAACACACTTTTTATTTAATTTTTGAAAAAAAAGAGCAAACAAACTGATTGCTTTTCTAATAGTTGGAGACGTACTTATTAAGTTGGTGAAAGTAATTCTGAAGAAAACCTGGATGGCCTTGTAGACTTTGATGGGGGTGACTCAAATACTAATGCTTGCCTCCTTGCAGAAAACTTCAGGTGCAGTTCTATGTTTCTACCAGAAAGAGAAAACTTTCTTCTATAGCACCCCTCTTCCCTCAGTGGAGGTCCCCCATAAGTTCTGCATTCCACGCATTACAGACAGAAATGTGTAGTACACTCTTTCTCTTTAAGTTTGACATAATTGCAACAGATGACATTCATCAATACAACTCTGTTTATTTATTTATTTATTTTTGTGCAGTTATATTCAGAAATTATTGGAAACGTGATAATAGATGCATGTTCAACTGGAAAATACTACCCTTCTAAGATCTCTGGTTATAAAGTTATTCAGATTATGTAAGGGCTTGTACCACTTATTGATCAAAGTCTGCAAAGCACAAAGGTTTTTCATGGTTCCACGTTTACTATCACAAGTGGAAGCCATAAACAGAAAGCAGAACTTGACCTATAATAAAGGAACAAGACTAAAACCTGTTGGCATAGCTTCTGCTTGCACTTTTAGCCAGTAAAAGAAGATAAACAAAAGCTATAGCATGTCAGTAAAGGTTTCAAACTACACTTTTGGAAGCATTCTAATGGGTCAAAACGGATTCAAATTTTTCTAAAAGTTACAAAAATGTTATATTTAAGCTTATAATGTATTATTAACACTTTGGTATAAGTTTCAAAGTCTATTTCGAAAGTACTTTTTTAAGTAACCACATTTTGTGGCTTTGATAGGAAGCACTTCTGACATATCATCCAAACAATTCCAAAACAACTTTTGAACTAAAACAGCTTTTAAAAAGCCCTTCCAAACAAGCCCTAACTCACTCTATTTTACAAGCACAACAAAGGCAACAAATTATCATGCAGATCAGCACCATAACTATTTGATTGCTCAAAGAACCATGCTAAGTCACTGCTACTTACACTCAACGCTTACCCCTTGTTTGTTTCAAAGGTTTTAAACCAAAAAGTTTGGGTTCAAATCCTTTTTGTTACACCATTTTCTCTCATAAAAAATTCAAAAAGAAAATTGAATTTATATTTAAACTTTCTGTTCAAACCCGAATCAAACAAGCTAAGTCATAACCATTTTATATCACCACTATCAACAATGGCTATGGTAGAAATGACAAGAACAACCGACACAGTTAGAACCTAACACACTCAATTACAGCATAAACACATAAGTTGCATGTGCTTCACACTAGTTATCTTAAATGATTAACCAGTTAAATCTGCAATATATGATTGTCATGTCACGCTTTTTTGTAATTCACATATCGTATCGAAAATAACAGAGTCGGGATGCGATTAGCAAGGATGATTTGAAAGCAGTGCAGAATGTTGAAACCTAATTTACATGACTTGTAGAAATTTAACCTGTAGAAGCAATTAGCTATCATATGTTAAAGGAATAGATCGTTTAAAATCACACTTGATCTAGTATCAAGAGAGTTCCAAAATTTCCCAATAGATTCTGTATATGAAGAAAGTTTTGATTTCTAAATATGCAAGCAAGTTTTCCCCAACTAAACAGAAGACTCATGTTGCATTCCTCCTAGAAAGAGAGAAGATAATTCTGTCCTCACTCAAAGAAGTCATTCCCTAGCCAGCTCGGAGGGTAAAAAATTCATGCTCACTTAATTTATTTTTTTTTTTAAGTTCCTAGTTACCCATTTCAAAACGGAATAAATAAATCAATCAATTAATAAATCTACAAACACACAAGTTAATGGAAAACAAGAACAAGAATGATATACTCCATTAACTTTGGAAATTTAAAATGGACGTTCAAATATAACATATCTACTTGTTAACTGCCCGATGGTCGACTTGTTAGTCACTTTTTGTATGTTGCAGTATACTGCGGACTAGTACAAATCCAAATGAAGCCACCATTCCAATAAGGTATCCAGCGACAGCTCCAAAACTCACACATATAGGCCATTCCTACATATTAACATATAAATCAGACAAGATCATGCAAAAAAAATCCAAAATGAGAAAAGAAAATAAACCACACTCACACAGAATTTGGACATACCAAATTAAAACAAACCCGTCCCTACAATGTCTTCTACAAGAAAGAAATAAAACCTCTTGTAATCATATATTATACACCCTATCTAAACACTTTGGAGAAATGCATCAAATTATTCTTAATAGCCATTGTATCCCCTAAATCAACCTAGGGGGCTTGAGTTAAATTTTCCTATATTGTTCGTTTTCCACTATTACTACTTTATTTATGTCATAGATAAAAAAAGGATGTAATAAATCTCGAAGAAAAAATGGAAACTAAGAATAGGAATCTTTCACGAGCGGGATCAAGAATGATTATTATTTTGACACAAGAAAGGGTTATGGAAAATTCCTTTTCTTGTGTCAGACTAGAAAGACAAATAATCCCCTTTATCGCATACTACTCGTTGATCCCTAAAATCTTTTGGAAGCATAAAACTTTTAGTTATTCAATAGGTGATGTGATTTTTGGTTCACTGGTATAAATTGAAAAATTCCAATTCTAACAGGTTTTACTATGGTGTTCTCTCCTATAGAATTGGAAATGCTACAATGTTTTCAGTTCAAACTGGTAGCTTGAACCGATGATACAAACATCACATAAATGACTCTGAGGAATTTAACTCCAGGCCATGTTGGAGCAAACCACATGAATGATTGCTAAATAGAACCCTTAGACTTAAATATACAACTAATTACAGATACCAAATGCATTTTTTTTTTTTTCACAATATGACAACCATACCTGCCATGGCCTTTCCCAATCAAGCGGCATAGGCCAAGCCCCAAACCAAGATCCAATTACAGCTCCATGTGCCGGTAGACAAATCATATAATCTATAGTTCCAACTGGCCTGCAATTTGATGGACTCATACGTCATGTCAGCAGGAGACATATCACATGGTTGAAACGCAATCATCAGTTGAAGAAAAGATTATCCTGAGCTAATTCAGTTGTTGTAAATTTAATCTATTAATTCCAATGAAAGATAACACCATTACAGGCTGTATATGACTAAACATGGTAAAGAAAATTACTTTGTAAATGCAAATAGGCGCTGCCAATCTGTCCATGACAAGCCAAAAACAGAAGCTGCAGGCACAACCTTCCAAAACAAATAGTTATTAATAGATGTAGCGGAGGCATAGCATAGATAACATGGCATATGAAGAAGAGTTAGTGTTTTGTGAAGGTATTCATCTTCAAGAAAGAGTTGAGATAAATAGATTTAAGCAAAATAACAAGATTGAAATTACAACATATCCAGATACAAAAATTTGCCCAAATAGTCGGCTAATATCAACCTCGTTAAGCATGTTACAATAAATACAGGCAAGCACGAATCAGTCTTGAAAATGGGTGATCAATATGGACAAGTAAAAAGCACTGAAGGTGAGATTACTTAAAAGTTAAGTTAGGTAACAACCCAAATAGAAAATTTTTCAAATTCAAATTGAAAATGCAGAGGTGCGAGAAGACCTTTTTGATACTTACCGCAAACAATGACATCATCATAGACCAATTAATGGTACTTGACAAATACCTGAATCAAGAAGGAACAGGGCTACATGTAATATCTGATTTTTTTACAAAAAGGCTACAAATTACTAGCGAGTATGAAAAATTTCTAGTGATTATATTTCTGTGCGCCATAGATAAACCTATCAAGCTCTCAAGTGACATACTTGACGCCAACAGGTGCACCCAAAGCAATTGCTCCAAAAGCACTCACAAGAGCCCCTACATAGATAACAGCACAAAACATGCCATTAATAAATACTTTCTAAACATATATTGCCAAGAGTTACTAAAAACAACACCAAAGATTCTAGCCTCTGCCACAAAAAAAAAAAATCTACAGAAAATAGTGAACAGTCTAGCTGCATCATTATCTCACTTAGAAATACAGAGTCTTCTAAACAATTTCCACTTGTTTTCTTCCAACTTTGGATAGAACTCCATCTAAAACCTAATGAAGCTATGATAGTTTAGAGAAAATTTTCCTTAGAAACTAAAGACATGAACAATAAAAAAGATTCAAAGTGGAGCATAATATAGATTTCAGTCTTTGGACTAACCAGCAAGTAGTCCTACCATACCACGCCCCATAGCTCCCAAGTACTGAAAAGTGAGAAAATCGATGAACAGTGGTAAATTTATTGGAATTGATTTGGTTGCAAAAATAACACCAGAAGGATGATTGTAAAAGTAAAAAATAAATTTAAAAGAAAACCCACAATGCCAAACTTAATTTATTGTGTTGTTCTGGAATCTATCTACAGCCCAAATGGAACAATAAAAAGCCGAATCAAACTTACAGAACATTGTTGACGGTTCTGCCTATAACGACTGTAAAGAAGGATCACAATTGGGCACTCAATCACCTTAAAGAAAGAAAAGCCATTACAAAAATGAATCAAATATTGTAATTGAAAGAAATGAAATAAACAAGGGAAATCAATAAAGAATACCCATATCAGGAAAAGGGTTTGGGAAGGATGCGAGATGAGATTGATGGAGCGAAGATTATGGGCAGCCCAGAATGAGACGGCCAATCCAACGGCGCAGATCAAATGGACTACAAACACCTCTGCAGCGGATACCGACGCTGAGGCTGCCTCAAGCTTAATGGTTCTCCCCACTTTCTTGTGCTTCTTCATTGGACTTTTTTTTTATTATTTTTTATTTTTATTTTTATTTTTTTACTCCTTCTGGGGATCTTGGGCTCGGACTTCAAAAGGCATTATCAAGGGACAAAGAAAAGTCGAAACCTGAAACCGGAACAGAAATTTTGAGAAACAGAAGAAGTTACTGGATTTGGACCGTGATTGTTAGAGAAACCGGCTTCAAGCGCTCTTACAAGAAGGGGAAAAAAAAGCCCATATTAAACATTAAAATAACAAGTTTTTTTTTTTTAGGATTTGCACAGAATAAAAGAGTACGTAAGTTTATAAATAAATTATGTCATGTGTTTTAAAAATTGGGGGAAATTGCATATTTTTATAACACAAAATATTAAATTAATTAAAAAGCAAAAAAATACCCCCCAACAATAGATCTCAAATTTTTTTGCTTTCTTTCCTCTCTTTTGTTTCTCTCTCTCCTCTCTTTCTCTTTCCTCCGTGTGTCCAATTCTCTCTCACTCTTCTCTCTCTTGCGCAAGAACCAGACCTTTGAAGTCGACGCTGTTGTCGCCACCGTCGTCATCGTCTCATCGCATCGACTTCGGAGCTTGTGATTAAGGCGAAGTCACGGGAGGGAAATCAACCATTGTAAGTCTACGATGATTTCGCCGTTGTTAAGAGGGAAACCAATACAATATCGTGACGGCATCTGGTTGTCTTCGCCAGGCTCTACACCATGGCATTGTCGTGAGGTGCTCGAGTTCGAGCTCGGAGGCCGAGTCGCAGAACTCTATTAATCTGCAAGTTTTTCTCTCTTCTTTCTCCCAATCTATCTTTTTTCTTTATGATTCAACACAATCACAAATCTGTATAATCAATTACTTTGACGACATATGAAATATTTCTCGTTCCACGTAATCTCAGATCTGCATAATCAACACGATCTTAGATCTTAGATCTGCATATGTATATGTATATAACTTCTACCTTGCTTTCTGTTTGATGAAGTATGTATATGTACAATTGATTACTTTTCTTAGGTCTGGTTTTGAAAATTTTCCCTCTTTATTACAGGTGTGGCCCTGCAAATCCCTTGTTCCCGTAAGTAAATGTGTCGAGTCCTGAAAAAATTTTTCACAAAACTCTTTGTGTTGTATTTGAACAACTGTTGATTATCTGATATGTTCATTCACCCCTTATATTATCTTGATATACGAGAAGGTTGCAGCAACATTTAAGTTAGAATAAGACGTAGTGATTGGTAATGTTGATGCTAACAAACATAAGGACTGGCTGAAAAGTGAGTGATAAAGTTTAAATGTTTTTCTTTGTTGATGAAAAAATGGTACGTTCTATGAGATTCATTATCTGTATTATTACAAAAAGACGCCAGGTTCAATATCCATAAAAGATTAGTTTTTTTAATTATTTTGATTTTTGTATAACGCATTGTTGGTGTAAGGTCTGTGGAAAAATAATAGAACAGAGCTTTTTTGCTTTTTTTTTTTGTGAATTTTTATATGTACTTGACAAATATAGTATTTGTAAATACTATATTTACTCGCCAATGAATTGTATTTATAAGATAAATACTTTATTTACTAACTACCGTTGGCCCAACGAAGTCACTGATGAATTTTTGTATGTACACAATAAATACAGTATCTACTTGGCCTTCAGCTGTCCAACGAATTCATTAGTGAATTTTTGTATTTATCGTGTAAATACAGTATTTATAGATAAATACTATATTTACCAGCCGCCGACAGTCTAACGAAGTCGCTAGTGAATTTTATCTTTATATGGTAAATACAATTTTTATAGGTAAATATTGTATTTCTTAAGTGTTGGTAAAGTTTTATATTTACACTGTAAATACAGTATTTACAAGTAAATATTGTACTTCTTAGCCACTGGCAGTCCAATGAAATTGCCAATGAATTTTTGTATGTATCGTATAACTACAGTATTTATAGGTAAATACTATATTTACTTGCCATTGATAATCCAACGAAGTCGTCGGTGAATTTTTATACTTACATGATAAATACAATATTTACAAGTAAATATTGTATTTCTTAGCAGCCAACGGTTCAGCAAAGTCATTAGTGAATTTTTGTATTTACACAATAAATACAGTATTTACAGGTAAGTATTGTATTTCTTGGCCGTCGAATGTGTAAATACAGTATTTACAAGCAAATACTGTATTTACTAACCGTTGGAGGTATGGCAAAGTCGTTAGTGAATTTTTATATTTACATGGTAAATACAGTATTTACAAAAAAAATATTGTATGTTTTGGCAGTTAGGGGTCCAACGAAGTCACCTGTAAATTTTTATATTTACACTATAATACAGTATTTTAAGTAAAATATTGTATTTCTTGACCGTAGCTGATCCAGGAAGTCACCGGTGAATTTTTGTATTACATGGTAAATAAGGTTTTTTTTTTTTGTAAATATTGTATTTTTCGGCCATCAGTGATCCAACAAAGTTGCCAACGAATTTTTACGTTACACGATAAATACAATATTTTACAATAAATCTTGTATTTCTCGGTCACCTGTAATGCTAGCAAGGGAGGAGGATGAGAAATATAAAGAATAAAGAAGTGAAAGTATTTTGGGGGGTTTTGTTCTCAATTTCTCATGAGACATTACTCAATGTGACATCTGTTATTTTCCTAATGGGTATTATAGTAATTAAATTAATTATTAGTGTGTCAATTAAAATTTGTTTCATTTAAAATCTATTTCACAATATTTATTCCTACCTACTTATAAATTTTCTAAAATTTTGCTATACTTATTTAGTATATTTACCGAAACGCTCTTAGAACTTTGATAAATTATGAAAATGTCATTTTGGCATTATCTGTGCTAAAGCCTCCTAAAGAGACAATATCACTCACTCATTCACCTACTTTCTTCAATCATCTCCCCTACATTTAGATCAATTCTCACTTTCTCTCTCTTTCCCTACATCTCTCTTTCTTTCTCTGCGTCTCTCTTCTAGCTTTTTTCTTCCTTTTCTTTTTCTTCTTTCTCTTCTTCTTTGTTGCCTCTTCCATGGTGAGATACATCTGAGTGTAAATAGAGGGAAAGATCCATCTGAGTGACTTCAGTCAAGATGTCGATTTACCAGGTACGGGTACCAGCTGTAGTGCAATGAAAAGAAGAGCTTATACCATTGCGGTCACTTGTAACAAATGTGGTTGACAAAATTGTAACGATAAATGTATTTCACCTGGATATGTGTATGTAAATAGAAAGGATAAAATAAGGTTTTGCAGGGATGGACTTTCTAAGGAGAACTTGGATAACGTCCATGCTCCTCTTCAATGTCATCCAAGTGGATATATTCAAGGTGCTATTTTTAAACTGTGGCCCAAAATGCATGCAAAAAGACAACGTCTCAGAAATATGGTATTTTTAGATCATGTTTGCCAAGCCATAAGAAAATTGAATGGGGAATAAGTATTGCTCTATAAAGGTTGTTTAGTTTTTGCTTGTTTGAAATCATTTCAGTTGATGTTCAATAGTCTGTGTCTTTCTTTTACTCAGAATATTTGCCTTTGTGTTGGAAATAATTGTGATTATTAGATCGATAAGTAAGTGTTAGTATTTTATTTAATTTATGGTTTTCTTTAATATAAATATATATAATAAAATATATTATCATGTCAGACACATCACATGTGGTACTGTAACATGTTTGAATTTTTGAAACTTATCCAAATATTTCGAGATTTGTGTCTCAAATTTCAAAAGTTCTATAATAGTTTGTCATTTATATTGATTTTCAAGATTCGGTATACATTTGTCAAAAGTTGTATAGTATGTGTCTAAAATTTTTCAAAAAGAATATTAGACTTTTTATAAACTGTTAATCGCTTTTTCTTACTTTCCTTCTGCACAATATTTTATTTAAATTTTTGGATTATCTTTTTGTTACCTACTCATCTGTCTTTTTAGTCCTTTTATGTATTCCTCATCCTTAAAATCTCAAGTGGAACCCTGAGTTTAAATGGAACAAACATAAATCAATCACTTATATAAACCAAATATGTCTACCTCCTGGTCCACCAAGGAAATAAAGAATGTTTGTGTCTTTTGTGGTTCCAGCCCTAGAAAAGATAAACTCAATCTAGAAGCTGCAAAATACTTAGGGTAAGTCCTAGCACGCAGGAAGCTTGATTTGACCTATAAGGGTGGTAGTTTAGGGTTAATGGGAAATATAGCAATAGCAGCTAAGTCTGGTGGTGTCGAAGTCTTAGGAATTATTCCTCGACTCTTAGCTGAAGGGAACCTTTGTGGAAAGACAATAGGTAGAGAAAAAAGAGTTTTGGACACCCCTAAATGTCATAAAGTTATTATTGATAATTTTGATGCTTTTATAGCATTACCTAGTAGTCTAGGTACCCTTGAAGAAATATTCGTAGTTGCTACTAGACAATTATTGGGCTTTCATTCTAAACCCTTAGGACTTTTAAATGTAAATGTTTTTATGATGATCTTTTAAAATTTTGAGATTACGTTATAGGAGAAACCTTCATTGTAAAATCAGGGAGGCAAATCTTTATTACCGCCTTAACAACTGAAGAATTGTTAGATAAGATGCAAATCATTCATCTGGAGTCTGACACTGCTATGTCCAAGCTTAAATGGGAGAAGGAAAACCAAAAGCGGCCATTTGATTTGAATCTTAGTCTATAATCTTTTTGATTTACCCATGGTGTGTACGTCCGTGTTTCATGTGTTATGAATAACCGTTTTCCCCACACTCTATGTTTCTCATGGTATGTTGTTATTAAAACCTTTAGATTAATTGACCCCAACGTCGGGATGGCTGATGATACGAAGTACTTGATGCTCTCAAAACTCATCATATTTGAGGTCCAATCTTTTGTTTATCGATGTTTTTGTATTCTCTACGCATGCATGATATGGGTAGCTGGATATACAGAGTACCTTGTACTCTCAAAACGTATCCATATCATGTTTTTAATATGTAGTATTCTGTTAATGTTTTGTAGAAGTACCAAAGTTAGTTTAGGGGATACTCCGTAGGAAATATGAGTACGATATTTGGAATGAACATTTGTGTCATGACGGTAGCTGTTTAACGAAGAATATGTTGAGTTTGTTTATAACTACGAGATTTCATCTAATATCTTTATGTATAAGTTTAATGTATGGTTTTGAATAGAAATGTTTGTGTTATATGTTTCATGATCATGTATCAGTTTATTAGTTGGAATATAAAATCAACCATTCTTGACTTTTCCTTACTTAGAAAGGAAAATGAATCCAAAGACGAACTATACAGAATTTCTTTGGCAATCTCCTTAGTGTAATTGTAAATCACAGTCCATGGATAGTGAAGGACTAGAAAATTGGTATGATCAGTATGTGTGCTTTTCTGATCAGATTCCTAAACTATTATACGGTGTTATAAATTGAACCTATTAGAAATACTCTTGTTGAGGGATTTGATATTTAGAGTATAATTGATATCCTAAGCCAATGAATAGAAACATGTTGACCCATATTTGGAGATAAAATAACACAGAGGGTGTAGAGTTGAAAGCGAAATCATCATAGAATTGTGATTTTTACTAGTATAGTTAGATTTGAAATTTCGAGGACGAAATTTCTTTAAGGAGGGTAGAGCTGTGACACTCGTTATTTTTTTAACGGGTATTATAGTAATTAAATTAATTATTAGTGTGCCAATTAAAATTTGTTTCATTTAAAATCTATTTCACAATATTTATTCCTACCTATTTTTAAATTTTCTAAAATTTTGATATACTTATTTAATATATTTGCCAAAACGCCCTTAAAACTTTTAATAAATTACGAAAATGCTATTTTGGTATTATATGTGCTAAAGTCTACTAAAGAGACATATATCACTCACTTATTCACCTGTTTCCTTCAATCATCTCCCCTCCATTCAGATCAACTCTCACTTTCTCTTTCTTTCCCCACGTCTCTCTTTCTTTCGCTGCATCTCTCTTTTATCTCCTTTCTTCCTTTCTTTTTCTTCTTTCTCTTCTTCTTCGTTGCCTCTTCCATGGTGAGATGAGCTAGAGAGAAGCCAAAGGAAACCTCAAGCTGTCCTTTCACAAAAATCTTCACAAACGATTTCTTACAACTCAAAGATCAAGGGGACTTAAACATTTTCAAGATTAAATCATAGTTTTTAGCTAAGTTTCAAGGTTAGATTTCTAAAACTTAACTTTGATTTTAAATTGTATTTTGGTGTGAAAATTTGTGAGAAATGTGTTTTTTATGTTTGTAAATGATTATACATCATTTTTAAGCTTATAAACACGTTACAAATCTAAATTTTGATTAAGAATGGGTAAAAAAAATAAGAACCCGTATGTACATTTTTTCAGATTTATGTCGTTTTTCTGTCTTTTTATCATTTTTCCTATAAAGGGGAAACGACATGTCACTTTTTCAAAACAAAAATTTAATAAAATAAATGTAAATTTTAGCTTCAGGTGGAATTTGAACCCCTAACCACAATAAAAAGGAGTCAAACCACTAGGACAATGGTAGTTATTTGATAAATTATGTTTCAGAATTCATAAATAGTTTTCTATAAAATTTGTAATTTTAAATAATTTTATTTTAATAAATGTCCAACTTTTTAATTATTTTAATTATAAATATTTTAAAATCGTATTGTTTATTTTAAAAATTCATTTTCTCATATTTCATACCAAAATAAAAATTCATATGTTTTAATTTTATTGTTATTTTATAATTTACTAAAATTAAGTTAGAAATTTTGATATTTACAATTTTAGTATATTAATAATTATACCACACTAATAAAAATAAATGATAAATGGACATAATTAAAAATTAGGATTTAAGTTAAAGTATGGTGATTTTATACGTTTTAGGACAACAACATACTTAAAGCTTACGTGATGAATTGTGTAAGCTAGGAATTATCGGTGGATATTTGTAAAGAGGTCTGGATTCTATTACTCATCTTTGTGAGGTTTTGACAAATTAAAATTTGGTTGCTTTATGTTGCAAGATATGTATATAATGTTTAGAATGTATATGATTATACCACAACACGATGATGTGGAACTTGTCTTGTATTATACAGCAAGGAAAACATAATGATTTGACACATGTTGTTATAAATTGAGAAACATGATTAGGGAAATTAACTCTATAAATAATGATTGATTATAGAAGAATAGTAAGACATGAAGAGGGCAGCGTTTACGTCATTGGGCACGAATATCCTAAAAGGTAAAATAGGAGGAGGTGATGACGCTCCCTTGGGTCGAAAGTCCTAGAATGCACTGTACAAGAATCTACTTGGTGAGGACTTGGGGCTTAATGACCCATCACCGGAACACCCTTGGAATGTTGGAAGGGTGATCAAGCACGCCTATTTGGATTTCGCTGAGTGAGCGATATGATATTCTATTGCACGGTGGATATAGATGAGTATAATTAAATCTTGAATAGATGTGTGTGTGTGTGTGTGTGTGTGTGTGTGTGTGTGTGTGTGTGTATGGAACTTGGTAACAATGATCATAAGATATTCACTAGAATTAAATATGATAATATTGATGAATAATGATTATGAGCTAACCATGCAGGTTTTAATATGATAATGGCAAAAACTTAAAGATGAGTAATGTTTTCCCTACTGAGCATATTGTCGCTCATTCCCCTATATTTTTATCTTTTCAAGACTCACCAAGTATGAGCTGGCTACGAGAAAATAGTTAAGGAAGCTATATAACCATATTACGATAGAATTGTATCATTTGTTGAGAATGTTCTTCATAAAAATGTAAGCATCGTTTGTTACTTTCTGTGACTGTATCAAGATGTGTTGAGGGTTGGAATGATGATTATGACAATTTTACATTATTAAATTTAAAGGTGCTACATTAAACTGTGGTTTAATTGTTGTTTATATTTTTATTTTATTTTGAGAGTTTTCATCTAAGTCTAAGGCATATTTGTTTTGAAGTTTTATTTTTATTTTCTGATCTTTTATTAAAAATTGTTAGCCCCCAGTTAAGGGCATTACACTCAATTTCTTATGATATGCTATAAATTAAACCCTAAAGTACCCCACCTCAATATCTTTTATATTTGTCACTCTCTTTCCTCGTCAACAATGCCGACAACTAACAAACAATATTTATAAGGAAATATTGTATTTACCATGTAACATAAAACTTCACCGGACCATCGACGGTGAGAAATACAATATTTACCGAGAAATACAACATTTATCATGTAATACAAAAATTTACCGGTGACTTCGTTAAACCACCAATGGCTAAAAAATACAATATTTCACTTGAAATATTATATTATCATGTAAATACAAAAATTCATTGGCGACTTTGCCAGACTGCCAACAATCGTGTAATACAGTATTTTACTAAAAATACTATATTACCATGTAAATATAAAAATTCACCGACGACTTCGTCAGACCACTAACGACCTTAAATACATATATTCAACAACGACTTCATTAGATTGTTGGTGGCCGAAAAATATAATATTAATCTGATAGTACTATTTACTATGTAAATAAAAAATTTATTGGCGACTTCGACAAACCGTCGACTACCAAAAATACAATATTTACCTATAAATATTGCATTTACTGTATAAATACAAAAATTCACTGGCGATTTCACTGAACCTTGTGTGACTTGTAAATACATTTTATACTGTATTTACAAGGTCGATGCCCAGAAAATACTATATTTACTTTGTAAATATAAAAGATTTACCAGCGACTTCGTTGGACAGCCAGCAGCCAGAAAATATAATATTTACTTGTAAATACTATATTTACTGTGTAAATACAAAAATTTACCAACGACTTCGCAAGACCATTGGCAACTAAGAGATACAATATTTATCTGTACTGTATTCACTATGTAAATACTGTATTTACTGTATAAATACAAAAATTCACTGATTACTTTCACTAAATTGTCAGCGACTGATAAATATAATACTTACCTATAAATAGTGTATTTACATGGTAGTTACAAAAAATTTACCGCCGGCTTCGTCGAACCACCTATGGGCAGGAAATGTAATATTTACTTATAAATATTATATGTACATGACAAAAATTTACCAACGATCAAGAAATACAATATTTACCTGTAAATATTGTATTTACTATGCATAGACAAAAATTCATCGATGCCTTCACTAAATTGCCGGTTGTTGGTAAATATAGTACTTACCTGTATATATTGTATTTATATGATAAATACAAAAATTTACTAGTGACTTGGTCGAACTACCAACGGGAAAAAAATGTAGTATTTATCTATAAATACTGTATTTATCGCCTGACAGCTTGTAGCTAGTAAATACAAAAATTCACCACTGACTTCGCTAGATTGCCAATGGCTTGTAAATACAGTATTTACCATGTAAATATAAAATTCACTAAAGAAAACAACAACAACAACAACAACAAAAAATAAGCTTTGTTCTATTGTTCTTCCATAGATTTTGCACCAACAATGCCCTATACATAAATCAAAATAATAAAAAAAACTAATCTTTTACAAAAAATAGAATTTTTTTGGTAATAATATATAAAACATACCAGATTTTTGCTTTTATCAATAAAGAAAAACTTTCAATCTTTATTACTCACTTTTCAGCCAAGCTCCTATAACGCCCCTATGTGGGGTTAGCAGTATTGAATAAATAAAAATAAACTTAGATTCAATATT
>CAMOHE010025579.1:0-73261 GCA_946598075.1 Artocarpus hirsutus | reverse complement strand
GATCAAAAATGAATTTAAATCAAATTTTTCATTTTCCTCTAATTTTTCCCATTTTTGGATTTTTCTAAAAATTTGGTCTAAATCTTGTTTTAATGCATTAATAAGTAATCAATTATGTTTTTCTATCAACTATGATCATTATTCATGCCTGGGATTGAGAAACCGGGTTGAAATTTGGGTTTGGGAGACAAAATCCCGTGCCTAAAAAATTCTGAAATTTTTTCAAATCGACAAGCCGAAATTCATGTTCGGCAGGCCGGATTCATACAATTAGCAGGCCGAACCTAAAAAAGTTCAGCTGACCGAACTTGATTTTTCGGCAGGCCAAACTGTATAGCTCGACCTACTAAAACAGGGAACCGGCAGGTCGACTGGCATGGTAAAAATTTTGTAATTTTTCACCCGTTTTCACCGTTTTGAACCCTGATTGAAATTTTGACTTTGTAAAATGATTTTATAAACCTAAATGGCACACTATAGGACACCATAAGATGATTTAGTAACATAAATAATCTCACGCTAGATACTAATAGACCTAATTTTTACTTAAGGTTGTACGTGGATCCGCAGAGCTAACGTATAGCGAACCGAGATTACGGTATGGAACACTGACGCAAGTATCGAGGTAAGACTTTTACCCCTTTCTTGGTAGCTAGTTTTAAATGTTTTGGCCTCAAAGGAATTTTTAACAAAAAGTTTTCAAATGATTGGTTGAAAATATATTTTTATTGATTGATTTCATAAATGGTAGAATTGAGATGATTTTCATAATAAACCTCATAATGAATGTAAATGATTATATTTGGTAAAAAGAGATTTTTATAATTATAGAAATATATATATATAATTATATTTAAGGGCATGATGCCACATCAGAGATCAGGTTGTGTAGTGCACGACCTTAGGGGCAGGTCCTGAAACCCAGCTGGGCCACTACGGTGGTGAAATACATATGGTTTGCCTAGAAAAAGAAAATGGTATTTTTCAGGTCGACCTATTTAAACTATTTTAGTAAGGAAAGCTTTTATTAAGTTTTCATCTCTTTATTTATTTGTTCTAGTTCGTTTTCTATATATTTATTTGATTAATGAAATTTCTTTTAGAATTAAACATTTTCAAGTTATAGTCCTACTGAGCCTTTCGTTCACTTTTTATTTATTTTAAAATCTTACCCCTTAGGTGGATATCAGCTTAGAATCGGAGAAGAGCCCGCTAACCGGACTTACGACCAGTAGAAGATCTGGGAAGGTTGTAGAACAAACAATTCAAGGCATGTATAATTCTTAACTTTCTCTTTTATTTTGGACTGTGGTTGTAATTTGATATTGTCAG
Source organism: Artocarpus hirsutus (assembly GCA_946598075.1). Classification (NCBI taxonomy): domain Eukaryota; kingdom Viridiplantae; phylum Streptophyta; class Magnoliopsida; order Rosales; family Moraceae; genus Artocarpus; species Artocarpus hirsutus. The sequence goes on along the minus strand of CAMOHE010025579.1, from coordinate 71,929 downwards.
TACTATGTGTGTGCACAAGATGTAGGTCAGTGGGACCCATTTTTGTCTCACCTTATATTTTTATTATTTTTAGTATTTCCTTATTGCTTATTTTGTTATCCTTATTCGTTCAAATATTATAATTGCTCGTTTTAAATAAAAGGTTTTAAAATTTTCACATTTTCAAAAATAAATTCCTTAATTCTTAAACCCATGTTTTAATTAAATTTTTATTTTATTAAGTTAATTAACCCACCACATCACCTCTCGTGCTCCAGGGCGTGACAATAAAAAAATCCATCAACAAGTAATTTCCTGACGACACCATTGGACCACCACTCAAACCCGACATTTGGACCGAGGCCGCCAACAACATTTGTTGTAAGCGACAAAGACACTGCACTAACCTTATCATCAATTAAGTAGTTTTGTATAGGGAAATCCATCTTAGCTCTACCATCAAACACAAAAGTTAACGACGGAACAGCCATGTCCACATCTTGACCTAAAGAAGAATTAGTACTAAAGCAAGGCCCTAAAATGCCCTGATTAGGAACCTTACTAAAATTACTCATCTTATTCTCAAACTCCATCCTCACAGCGTTGTATATCGAGCGTTCCAAAAAAGTGAAGGGAATCCCAGTGTCTACTATCGTCCTCCCATACCGTCGGGTCTCGGCAGCTGATTTTTTGAGAGGAATTTCAATCCACTTATCACCGACAATGATTTCTTATAGCTTAAGGTAGTGGCACCCACTAACATGAGAGCCTTGATCTGTGGTGATGTCGATCAGGGGAATGTATGTAAGGTCGGTGTACAAAACGTCATCATCTAGGATGAGATTGGAGTGTATTGAGGAGTCGTCGTAGTAGTGAGAGAACAAATAGAAGGAGAATTTCTTTAGGACATTTGGGACGGAAGGGATTGCTTGGTGACTCCGAAGACGGTGAATCCAAGAGGTAGATGGGAAGAGGAGTTGGAGCAGCCAATAAGGAATTTAGGGACGGTGCTCTTCATTGTCCCTGTGATTAATTTTCGGACTGTTGATCCTAATGAAATACCTGCCCTTGGAGAATACATATATAGCACACTTTAATTAGAAGACGACATAAATTACTATGTGATCATTATACTAGTTAGGTCACAAGACATTGATTTAGAATAAATTAAAGCCTTTAGAACTAGTTCAATTAATCAAAAATGAAGAATGTGTTTGAGAAATCAATTACAACTTAAAAATCATAGTATATGAGAGTTTTATACTGTAGCAAACTTTTACTTTTCACTATAACATATGAGAACTTTACACTGTAACAAACTGAACTTGTTTTAACATACTTTCCAAACAAAGCAAATATTAGAAATGTTATGGATACATATATAATCTAATAAATCTTTTTATAAAGTGACGTTTTAACCAAGAATGTGATTACATATATAACATCATGAATCTTTATATTAGTAGATATAGAAATATTGGCGAACCACGTTAAATGTCTTTGTTCTCTTCTTATTTATTCTATTTTCTTATTTGCCTCCTCAATATATAGTAACGTTAACCTAAGAAGGTGAGGTTGAGAGAGAAACTTGATAATTATGCTTTTGCTTTTTTGGGGCTGAGGGGTGTAACCTTCCACAATAAAGCTTTCAGCGAACAATCTTGCTAACATTTGGAGTGCCTCTTTAATAACACCCAGGAGGGGTATGCTACTTCGAATTACCTCTTCTCAGACTTTTCTTTAGCCAAAAATATTATTTTTCCTAAAGAGTAGTGCAAGGATCCAATTTTTTTTTTAATTAATTACTCTCACGATGGTAATTAATTTTCTTCTTTTTCACTAGTCAATACATTTTCTTTAACATTAACGAACATGATGAATTTCAAAAACTTTTTATATAAAAGGTACTTTATGTTAGTTGGTATCAAAAATTGAGATACCTAAGTCCCATTTCAAAAAAAAAAAGAAAAAATTGAAATGCCTAATGGTTCATTTAATGCACAAGTTTGAAATGATATAGTTAAAAACTTTATAATTTGAACTATGGATAATTTTAAACTTTGTGGTTTATACGACAGTTTTGTACTAGAGTTTGAAATGTAAAGATTTAAAATAAAAATAAAACGTCACATCAAATTTAAAACTAGAATCGATGTTTGGAAAACTATAGTTTAAAAAAAAAACAAGAATGAAAATGATTTTTACTGTAAAAAATTGTTCAAATCATATAAGCTTGAGGAAGACAAAGTTTAGATTTTGGTTGGTTTAGTTGGTTAAAAATTATATCTAAAATTTAAATTGCCTCAATTATTGCTTTATTAAATGTCAGTTTAAACCGCATTTTGGATTGAATCACTCTAAATCTATACACGACACGCTATGTAAGTTGTTCTTTTGATAAAGGCATACAAAAATTATTAAGACTCTAGGAAGTAGCCCAAGCCCAATATCCAAAGTGACACTCCACTATAGCAAAATTGGATGTATTGTCTACACTTGGAGGGAATACTATACTTGACCTAGTGCAGAGCTCAACCGGTCTTTTTAGATACAGCTGAATTCCTTCGCTCTTTTGAGTTGATTTGTTTTTGTATTCTATATAACTTTGGGCGGATCTTGTTAACTTTTCTCTTTATTCTAACTTTTTAACGAAATTAGAGTTGGAGATTTGGTAAGGGATAGTTCAATTAGTGAGTGCTAATTTAGCTGGAATGTACTAATTTTCCACGATATCAATTATCTTCTTTTGTCATTTATTAAAAAAAATAGTTGTACAATCACCAAAAGAATGACATAATAACTAATTAGTCTATACATCCAACTCGTTTAATGAAACCAAAGCAAAATTAAAACTTGTACGACAATTTTTGAGTTGTTTGTTTCACCAGTTCAAACGAAAAAATTTTTACTCAAACTAATTTTTTTTATTATGTTTTCTCTCACAAAATTTAAATTGCTACAATATTTTAAACACTACATACATTATGTTGTCGATGAAGCAAACACAAGCTGATACCCGGGACAGAGCGAGGTGTATATGCATCTAGAGTTCTTGCCATGAATCTAAGCACATTTCTCAAAAGAAGAAGAAGAACAACAATGAACTTGTTTCGAGGAGACCCATATTTCCGGCTCAAAAGCCAGGCTTTATGGGAGTTCTATGTTTGGGAAAGAACATTCGGAGCAAGTACAGTTAGAAGTAGCAGTACTACAAGGAAAGCACATATAGGAAGAGCTAGTAAACATTATAAAAGGCATTTTAGTTTGCATGGGAATTCCAAAGCTTAGTGAGATTGTATAAGCTCCAAAACTTCTGGGAGGATCTTCTTTCATGCGTTTGAATTCATTTTCTCCTTTGCCTTTCTTGGCTTTATGCATAGTTCTTGGGGATTCATTAATTCCTTGGTTTTTTCTTATGTTGATAATATTATAAGGACGCTCAAGTTTTCAAAAGGGCATCCTAAGGAGCTTTTTAAGGAGCTCACTTTGTATGGAATCGGACATAGTATTTTGATGTTGATCATGATGAGCTCAAAATGAAGATTTTTGTAGGGACTTGGTGATGTTAATGGGATTGATTGTTGAAGATGACAAGGGTAAGAGGATGAGAAGTGAGATGCAAATAATTAGTGAACTGTTTGCAATTTTTATATTTCTTTTGTACACACACATATATATACATAAATAATGTTAGAAATTGAATGAGGTAAATAAGGTAAATAACTACTAGTGTTTGTTCTTTAAGGAATTGCTAATACATATCCGTCAGGATAAAAGTTTCCTGCGGAAGAATTTCAGCCTCCAAATTGCAATATACGGTTAGGATTGTCCGAAAGATCTTAAATATTTTGGTATGATAGTTAAAACTATTAATTATAAGTGTAAATAATATAGTATATGAAAGATTTATAATGTAATAATTTTTTTCTTTTATTGTAATATATGAGAATTTTATGGTGTTTTAGATTAAAAAATTGGTTAGAACTAACCAATTTAAAACAACCTTGTAACTTGGGCAACCGGTTAAATCATATAATTAACACTTATTTGACACATCGTATTATATTATATTATATTATATTATATTATATTTTTTATATATAATATAATATAATATAATATAATACAATCTAATCGTGTGAAACATAATAAAAAAAAAAACTACACCGCGTTTTACCTCCGAATTGGACAATCTACTCGCCATCTCTCTCCCTCCCCTTGATTTTGAACGAACCAGCGTCACTCTTCTGAAGCTCCACGGACGATGCTGTTTCGGTCTCAGCTTCTGACTTCTCTGTCCGAAATCCGCCGCTCATCTTTCGCGTTGCTTCCATCACCACAGCCGCTCGCCGCGCCGCCAACTACACAGAAGAACTTCCTTTCTCGAACTCTCCTTCCTCTTCTCTCCACGTCCGAGGATCCAGGCCTCCAACATTTCATCGCTCAAGCCGCTCGCGTCTTCCGAAGTTCAGCAAGTGTGAGTTTTCTCAGATGCTCTCTTTGAGCAAATTATTCGCTTTACTCGCTAACTTTTTAATCATTTCTTTTGGAATTTCGTGTTTTATGTGTAATTTAGATTTCTTTTCATTGATTCTCCAAGTAAACAGTCAAAGTACTGATTTTTATTGTCTATTAGTTAGTTAAGTAGTCAATTTTCGTGGAATTTGCTAGACATTTCGTGTTTTTGGTGAAATCTAGACTGCTTTGTGATTGATTGTCTAAGTAAACTTCAAAGCACTGACCTTTATGGTTTAATTGCTAGTTAATTAGTCAATTTTTGTTGAGTTTCGTGGAAATTTGGTGCGTTTTGGTGTGATTGAAACTCTTTTATGATTTATTTCCGCGAAAATTTCAAAGCACTGATCTTTATGGGTTTTTCGCTAATTAAAACTAGTTGATTAATCAATCAATTTTTTTTTTAATTTTTTGCGAATTTGGTGGCAATGTCGTGTTTTGGTATAATTTTGATTGCTTTATGTTTGATTCTCCGAGTGAACTTGAAAGCATTGATCTTTATGGTTTATTGGCTAATTGATTAGTCAATTTTGGAGGAACTCAGCGGAAATTTTCTGTTTTAGGTGTAATTGGGATTTCTTTGTGATTAATTCTCTATCTCATTGTCATTTAAGTGTTTGCTAAAGGAGGCAAACTTGTGATATATGTCGTTTAAAAACCTAGATTTATATTTTGAGCGGGAAAAATTGTCTTTAATTGCCAAAAGCATGGAACTGAAATTTTCATTTTACACTATTTTTTAGTATTTGTCACTACAATTTCTCATAGTGAAAAACTTTTTACCTCACATGCTAGTTCCTCTTTGATTTTATGTCTAGCCATGTACCATCTTCTGAAGTTTATTCAAGAGGCCGTATTTATCTCGAGACTTATGGGTGTCAGATGAACATTGACGATATGGAAATTGTTCTGTCAATAATGAAACATGCTAGTTTTAGTTAAACTGTTGATGTTCCTGAGAGCACAGAGATCATTTTTATCAACACTTGTGCTATTAGGGACAATGCAAAAGAGAAGGTGTGGCAGCGGCTTAATTACTTAGGGAAAGTGCTGAACAACGCCACCACACCAACTAGAGTAGTTGCCATTGTTGCCTATCACTGAGGTAATTCTCTTCAAATTTGTTGTCCATACTCTCACTATAAGCAGACATCTCATTGCATTTGTAAGGAACTAGTAAATTTTGATTTATTTGCAAAATCATTTCCATTTATGACCTAATAATTTTGCGTTTGACTGATTTAAGGTTTGATCAATTTCTCTTAAGAGCAACTTAGTTTCGTTTTCATGCTCCAAGTAAGTTCTCTCTGCCCTTTACCATCTTTTTTTAATTTTATTTTCCCTTTATTTTCTCATCTTTGTTTTCCTCTGTTTTTCTACCTTACTATTTATTTTATTACTTTTTTTTTAATTTAGTAGTATATACCTGTTGTGATCCAGCTTCCCCTCTTGGTTTGGATTTCCTTTAAGCTTGAGATCCGAGTGTTGGAATGGATTTCAGATCACCTTCAACGTAGGACTGCCTATCATTATTTGGAGTTTTGAAGATGATGCTTGGACACTCTTTGTTTTGGGTCCTTCTCCAAGTTGGGTATTATTTCTTCCTTTTTCATTGTTTATATTGGTTTGCAGCTATATTTTTTTTTTCTTTCCATTTTATTTGTTTATTTAACTTGCATGTTGTTCTCAATGGAAGAGACTTTCCCACAATATAACTTGTTAAGAGAAATCTCTTTCTATGCCTAATCTTAGGGCTTAGATTCTTCTTATTTTGGGAAACATTCAAACAAAATATGATCTATTTTGGCTTTTATTCTTCTTTTTTTGGTGGGAATGGACAAAATAGGCAAAATATCACAAAGTGGAAGATGTAAAAGGCTGGTTTTGAGAAACGAAGCTCAAACATCAGAATGTGTGGTTATATTACAACCTCATTTGTCCCTTCTTTTTGGCTTAATCCAATTAAACCTGGCATTTCATCTTTTATTATTTTTATGCATTCCAAATGTTTGTCTGTTTGCCTAGGAGATTTCATTGGAAGAAATTGGTGATTAGTGAACTATTGTTAGACTTGGTTTATAAGTCCTTACAAGAAACTCTGCATTGATAAGCTTGAAATTTGATATTTTTTCTCTTAGTTTAAATGTACATAACACGAAGCTTTAGTACTTTTCTAATAATGAAGAAATGCTTCGCCTTTTGCAATAATTGTGCTAACATTGCTAACATCGTGTAGCAATGTTGCTGGTTGTAAAGAAGTCTTCTTGCGCCAAAAGGCTCATTTTATATAGACCATGACTTTGATATATTTTGTATAGTGTATGTTGTCTTTATGGTCTTCTATAACTATCTCAATGTTTTCATGTCTTGTTTTATTGGCTACTTGTGATGATCATTGATAAGAAACATCTTTTGCAGTTGAGAAATGACGAGAACTTTCACTAGGCTATTAGTGGTCAAGACCATTCAAGCTTTATTCCTGGAGAGCCGCTTGCATTCGAGTTTATCTTCTTGTTCTTCTTCTTCTTTGTTTTTTTTTTTTTTTTATTTTTTTTTTTAGAATTAGGAAAAGTACCTTAATGGCAGTTATTTGTAGCATATTATATGTAGTTAATTTTAGTTTTAATATTTGGTTCGTCTTTAGGGACCTCAGTATTCTTGAGGCATTTTGTAATAATCATTGTATAAGAAGTTTTAATATAAGCTTAAGCTCTTTAATGAATCATCTAATATTGGACTGCAATATTTGTTCTCCAATAAGAACTTGTTGGAATCAAGAAACTTGCAGCGTGTAATATTTTTTAGTTTTTTAATATGGGAAAGTCCATTAAAAATTAAAAATAAAATAAAAAATACATACAAAGAGCAATTGCATGTTGTAAATGTTGCCAACGTTTTTACAACATCCGCATACACAACACGGTGATGCACGTTGTAAAAGACCTTCCACAACGTACATTGTCTGTTGTGAAAGCAGACATTTCTTGTAGTGCAACGAATAAGTAGGACCTGCGCCATGTTAGTTTCTGTAATCTGTGGAGTCAAATTAGTTTTCAACATTTCTATTTCTTACCTTGTTCTTTTATTCCAAGTTTTTGTAGGGAAACAGAGGAAAAACACGAAGACACGTGGTTAAGTCTTATAATCGTCGTTGTTTACGACATAGCTTGCATGTTTGCTTATAGCATGAGGGAGAAAACCCATGCAAACAGAAACTATTCCGACGATGTTCTTGAGGGAGTCGAGCAAAGAAGGCTCACTTTACTTATCGAAGCATTCCGCCAGACCACGGGCGACTGTTATGGCTCACAATTAGGAAGCGTTCAACTTGTGTTGGTTGAGGGATCTAATAAGAGAGCTCTTGGTACGAAACTTATTGGTCAGAGTGATAGACGTCATAGAGGATCGTTTGTTAATGTTCCAGTCTCACAACGAGAATGTGACTCAAATAGAGCATCGTCATTTGGGAAGGCTCTTGATATAACTAAATTGAGCTCATTTTGCAATGTTTGAGTGTGAAGAAGCTCTTGCCTACGGAAGCAGAAGTTGTGATCATTTACCTCTCTAGTTTTGCATTATTCGAGTGTTATTATCGCAAAACATCTTTGATCTAGTTTTGAGAGCTTTAGGATGATTGTAAGAACTTGATTAGATCATGACAAGATTCATGTCACTATGAAATCTGGTTCAGTCATGGCTTTGAAAATTGTATGTGCTCACAAATTTTTGGACCTTGGTTGCTTCTTTTTTTCCTTTTCTGAACGTAGCATATAAAAATAACACAATGAAGTAACTTCATTTGTTGTTTTTGCGTTGCTTCAATCTAGTTAGAAAGAGTTGCAGTCATTGCAGGGGATACAGGCACAATCAAGTGTGCCTAGAAGAGTAATCTTGATGTTGCTTTAAGCCTGTCAATTCAAAGGTTCCAACCCACTACAGCAAGAAGCCAGCACAAAACACCAAATACATCGGCACCCAATAACCGGATGGATGTAGATGGTAGCGTCTACTGGCCTTTTATTCACTTCACAACAAACGATCAGTTTGACAACTACCGACACTCTGACTACTCCTCCTACTTTCAACTCAACAAGAATGATCTTGATCTGACTTACCGTCCGTCTTATTAATTAACTAAACTTAATTATCGCTGTAATCTATAGAATTATTATCATTATTACTAATCTCTAATATTAGGAAAAAAAATCACTCTCTGTATAAACGAGACAAAAAAATTTTGATTTTTCTATTACTGATGTACGGAAAAAACAAAAGTTACATATGATATCAATACAAGTTACATTTTAATATCACTGGATTACGAGATGTCAACGCAGATTATGTCTTCATTATCACCCATCTATTTTAAAATGTTGATTTACGAGAATACCATACATGGTCAGAATAAAAAATTGATTTTTCCACATTTTATATGGTAAGTTATGTATGATATTAGTGCAAGTTATGTTTGATGATCCACAAGTTATGTGGTCATTCCAGGAAGACAGTCTATACATTTTGTTTTGCCAAAAAATGCCCACAACATGTATACGTAATTGTCATTTGCCCAGGTCAACGAGGCTGGAAACTGGTTGTAGCAAGTTGCAAAGGGGTTATTTATCTTTTTTTACACCCCTAACAATGCCACGTAGACTAATCAACTATAATAAAACCACATTATTCTACCTAAACCTATGATCAACCTTGGATAAAACTTCCATCCGAATTATAGAAGTAGAATCTTCTATATATATGTGCACGCGCGCACGTGTAGTGAAACTTTTTTTAACCTGGTTGGGCTAGAGCCGGGCCCCTCATAGGGGTGGGCCCCACTGAGTGGGCCAATTATGCAGGGCCCACCTGTATGAGGGGCCCGGCCTCCGGCCCCTTTTTTCTCAATTCCTTTTTCGATAAACTTAGTTTTGTTTCCGTATATTCAGATCTGTTTCCAGAAGGAGACTGCAAACAAATATTATTTTTCAAATCTTTTTCAAAGTACTTTTACTGAGAATTGTGAAAAACAATATAAAAAACAAAACCAAAAAAAAAAAAAAAGAAATGGGGATAAAATTTGTTTGATTGTTGTTAAGTCCTCCTTTTTTCTTCTCTCTCGCCCTTTTGTCTTTCGGCGGTGCTAATAGCACAACGCTGGTGCCAATGAAGGTAACGTCGCTACGAATGAGTCACGTGAGTGAAGTCGCCTTGCGCAACACGGGTTCCTCTTTGCAGGATGTTGATATCCCCCTCCCTTGTTGTTAAGTGACTCTCTCCTACGTTGCTTCTATCGTTTTTATGTATTTGATACCTTTTTTCCTATTATTTCGGCCAGTTCTTGCCCATATGACGGCTTACTACTATTTGTAACACGGTAGATTACCATCAATAACAGAATACTCAGACTCTTCTGGTAAATATGACACATTTGCCCTGTTTGAAAACATGGTTTGAACTGTAATACTGTAGTAATTTATTAAATTTTATAAGAGAAAATACTATAACAAACTATAACAAACTGAACCAATCATGTTCTTAAATAGGCTAACTAACTTTGATATAACTGCAGGTTATTGCCGGACACCCGGCAGACTACCACATGCACAGAGACAAGGAGATTGAGGACGGAGTACCATTGATAATTTAGTATGATGGTCTCAGAAAATATATTTTTCACATTCCATTGTGGCTTCTATTAAATTTTCTTTCTCATGATAAAAATTTATACACAAAATCCTATCCCGACATTCATACTAACCCTCTGTTTGGTATAAAAGAAAATTAGATGGGATGAAAATGGTGGAGAGATTTTAGGATGGAAATTGATAAATGAGGGTGTTTGGTAGGAGGGAAATTTATATGGAAAAACTACCAAGTAGGTTTTATTATATTTTTCCTCTCAAAATTGGACGGATTATCAGATGAAAAACCTTGTCAGTTATATAAATGAGACAAAATTACAAAATTATCCATAATTATACCTAAAAAAAATCTAAAAACTAACTTCTCATATTTCACGAATCTTCAACCCATTTCACGTTTTATTTTTTGACTGGTTCCCCCTTGCAAATCTTCCCCAATTACTATACCTCACCATTGTTTCCGCCTCTGAACTTAATGTTTTAAAGATTTGCCGCCTGCTTTTCTACGGATTGGAGCTGATTGGTATGTTTTTTTTGTTTCAAGTATCATTACGCAGTTTTGAAAATTGAATTCAAAAGAGTCGGTGCTGACTTTGGCTTTGAAAATTGGTGGAAATTGAATTAATTTGTCAAAAGAGTCAATTCAAGTATCATTACGTTTTCTATGTTCAACCGAGAATTAATTTTGTTTTTTTTTTATCATGAATCTGGTTGGCTCATTCTATTTTTTTTTTACTTATCTTTATTGCTATTTGACATTCTGCCTATTTTACAAGCGAAGAATTGTATTAATTGTGTTGGGTAAAAAAGTAATTATATTGATTATAATTTTTCTATCCTTTAAGTTTTACTTTCAATACCAAACATATAGAGATAAATTCGTTTTTTTTCCTCTCTATCCTGCCAAACAACTAAAGAGAAAACTAAAATCCTTTCTTTCTTTTTAGTTTTCTATCCTTTTTAATTTTCATTTCCCTCTCATTTTCTTTCCTTTCTACCAAACAGAGGGTAAAAGTTAGTCTCGTTTAACAAAAACGACAACAAACTAATAAAACAGTGTCTTGGGGGCAAAAAGAAAAGCAAATGTCACTATAAACAACAACAACAACAATAATATATCAATGAAAGTCATATTATGAAAACGACATATAACTTTATAAACTCGACATTTTTTGTTTTTTCATCAAGAGGGCAACACTGTCTGGTTTGTAACGCTGAGATCAGACGATTATTATCAATTCTTTAGTGAGGGCATCTTAAAATATTTATTTATCAATTTATTTGTTTTTCGATATTCCAATTTTTTGGGGTTCATTTGTATTTAATTCCAAGACATAACCGCATTAGCGTCTATTTATATTTTGTATCGAGATATCTTTGAATCTTGAGGATTATATATTTCAACGACAGCTCAGGTCTTCGCCCGGTATTATGATCCTTGGAAATATTTAATATAACATTTGATACAGAAATTTACGAATTGGATCAGTATCTAAGACTAAGATCTGGCCGTCCATATCTTTTTTGCTTCCGATATATACGGGAGTCCTAAACAAGATTCCCCAATCTAGATCAATCCCAATCTTTGTTTTGCACGAAATTGATATCTGTGTTGATTTGTTCATGGAACTTCTTTCCTTCACCACGTTTGATATGAAAAAATATATTGTATTTCCCTACGTACCATGCCATTCACAAAACAGTAAATTTCATTTGATAGGTCAGTACTTGTTAAGATGAAGTTTGTTGTTTTAGGAGTAGTGGTGATGAAATGCATGAGACCGATTATATAAGGCTGCTCGTTTGATGTATTCAATTCAACTAGATTTAATCCAATAGTGTTTAATTAAAACTATAAGAGTCCTAGCTAGTATATATCAGGGGACCAACAACCTAGAAACAAATATATATAAATATCGATACCACTTTTAAGATTTTTGTGTATTTTTAATTTAAATTTTTTTATTTAAACAGGTGATCCAAACGAGCTATTAGTTTGCGACAATGTAAAATTTCTAATTTTCTAAGATTTGTAATTTTCCTTGGTGGTCATAGGCTCATGGATAAGTAAGATGTGATAGGAAATATTGTTCTTTCTTGTGAGAGTTGGTAACCACCAACCATAAAATCATGTCTATTGTCCAATCTATTTCTTTTCTTTATCATTTTCCTGCTTGATCTGGGAATAAATTTTTCCCATTATTTTATGGAAACTTTTCAAATATATGGCACTTTAATCATTGAGGAGAAAAATGAGAAGCTAAGATACAAAAGATCATCAGAATCATATCTAAAGTACTTGCCATGAATCCAGCAATTGACCCAAGTTGTTTTAAGTTCTAGCAGATCTAATACGCAAGTTGTTAATTTCTAGCAAATCTAATATACAATGTTGGAATGAAATATTAAGTTGCAACTTGCAATCAAATCAAAGAGAATTAATAGCTAATATCCCGATTGGCTACTTCTGTTTCAGAGAGAAAATTGTCTTGCGTGATTAATTAGATTGGTTTGATTAATAAAACATTCCCTTTGTTTTTTTTGTCAGTCCTAACCAAATCACGAATAATTAGCTTGACCTATCATACTGATGGAATTAATGTTGAAAATTATATATATTTTTTAATTTTATTGCTTAGATGCATGGAAAACTAGATAACTATGATATATATATATATATAAAAGAATAATGCTAGAAACACAAAATCTAATCTTAACTTGTATGTTGATTCATGAATTCTTGTTCTTTTATTAGTTGGTTTGAAAGATTGTCATATACAATACGATTGCATTTATCAATAAAAAAATAACAACTCATAAGTTAATATCCTGAAGTTATTTCTTCCATATTAATTTATAGTATTTGCTTGAATGGTGAAAATTAAAATAAATAACCTTTACGGTGTAATAATATTAAAAGACATTAATCTTCTTGAGTGCCATGTATAAAAAAAGAGTAGATCTCATATTAGAAAATTTAATTTTTAATGATTGTGGTACTTGACGCTTGAGATATCTTAAATAAATTTTTTTTAGAATACGTTTAAAAGAATCTAATGATATATCTTACCAAAACATGGTCGCTTTATACTAAAATGTCGTATAGATGATGTATGTATTTTACCAATGGATGGGATCGAAAGCAAATGAAAATAAAAAATATTTATAATAGGTAGTTTTTATACAGATATTATGGCAGAAAATTAAATAAAGATATATTAACAATAAACGCACGAAATATTTTTTAAAAAATATATTATGATAAAGACATATATTTTGACTTTATCGATAAATCTTGTTATTTTAATTATTAGGTTAACTCTTTTAATGGTTTGATTTGCAAATGTTTATGTTAAAAATGTACAATACACGACATAAAATAGTTCTAAGTCATAGATCAGATAGTAAAAAATTAATTACATAATTAAATAACTAAATCTATCAATGGAGCCAAAGTATATATCTTACTATATAAGGGGAATTTCTCTAGTAAAAACTACAAAAAATATTCATTCATGAGTACCTATCTTTCAGCCATGAAATTAAAAAAATTTTAAGTAGATTAATTGTTCGGTGCATGAGTACCTATATTTTATTGTGGTTTAAAACTTTATGGTTTGAACTTTGAGTTTTAAATTGCATGATTTAAACGATGGATTGGCATTTAAAACGTAAAGATTTAAGACGAAAATAAAATACCACATCAAGTTTAAAACGAAAACGGGTGTTTGAAAAATTATGGTTTAAAAAGAAAAACGAAAATAAGAATGGTTTTTATTATAAAAGATGGTTCAAACCATGTAAACTTAAAAATGGGTAAAGTTTAAATTTTAGAGGTTTTAAACAGTTTAAAACTACTTCTATAGTTTAAATTGACATTAATTATTACTTTATCAAATGTCAATTTAAATTATCTTTATAATTTATAGATGTTTAAAAAGATAATAAAAACTGTTAGTTATAATTATTTTTATTGTATACAGATAAAAATTTTATAGTATAATGATTTTTTTACCGTGCCTTTAGCATATAAAATTTTATATTATTTAAAAATAATTTCTATCATTTCTACTAGATAATTTTAAACCAACCTACAATCTACCAGACGGCCTATTGACTCCCCGCAATGTTCATTTAATAAAAAATACATGTAAGGTTACGAAATCCCACTATGTAAAGAATGAATTAAAAACATGAACGATAGAAGGCGTCCAATCAAGTAAAGCCAGAGAATGACAAGTTAGATGGAGATGGCCATCAAACTTGTTTCTTCTCTGTTTCTGCATTAAATTTGCGATGTGGCCTTTGCTTTCAGTCATTACTCAAAAGAAAAAGACACGCACAAAAACCAAGCCCCAAGCCCATGAAAACAAAAACAGAAACTGAAACCAAACGTGAACGATTCACGATTCGACATTATCTCCCTCTCTCTCTTTCTCTCTCTAGAATTCACACTGTCGAGTCAGCTACTTTCATTAGTCGGTTGCTTTGCCGGCGGCATGTCGCACGTGTGCATCCCATCTACACGAGAAATCGACACTGTGGGACCCGCCAAGACAGGTTTCTGATTTTTCTAGTGGAGCCTTTTTCCTTCTTTCCCTGTTCCGCCGTTTATCTTAAATTATTAAATGCCGATGACGTCATATCTTCGAAGTGAAAAAAGAATCCTGCGGTCGTAAGGGCTCCACGTTGGGCGGGTGTCGGCAGGGAATGAAATCGACGAATGTGCTCTTTGTTCTTTTTTTTGGGTCTTAAATGTTTTAGATATTTACTTTTGGGCATTTCTGTCATGGAGTGGTACGTATTTTTGAAGCGTTGAACCTAACGGTGGCAATAATCATATTCGTGTTGTGTTTTTATCAACACGTTTATAACATAATATGTTTAACTTGAACATAAATACAAATACGATATAATTAATAAACATACCAGAAATACTAACACAAACAAGACACACCTATGACACGCGTAACACGACACGACATTATTATTAAACGTGCCGTGATGGGTTGACACAATAACAACACGCATATGACATTTTTATGACCCAATTAACTAAAAAATTAAAAAATTAAAAAATTTTAAAAAAAATTAAAAAAAAAACCAATAAAAAAATTAACAAAAACACAATATCTAATTAATACTAACCTACTATAAATATTTCAAATATTTTTATTTTTAAGTTTAAATGTGTTATAAACGAACGGGTCGTATCGTGTCATGTCAACACGTTTACGGCCCGTTTAATTAAACGTGTTAAGGCGTGTTTAGCGTGTTAGCACGAATCCAGCCCGTTTATTTTCGTGTTATTCGTGCCAACCTATTTATGGCACAATTAATAAACGTGCGGTCTAAACCCGTTTATCTCGTGTCGTTTTCGTATCGTGTCATCGTGTCGTGTCCAAATTACCAGCCCTAGTTGAATCTGATTAATTAAAATTATTTTTTCTGCAATAAGATTGATATTTATTAATAGATGCTTTTTCTATCTCACCAAAAAAATTATTATTTAGTTTTGGTTTATTATACATTGTAAGGGTCCCTTTCCTAAATGAAATCAAATTAGTGGTTAATTTAAGTTAGTGATTTAAATTAAGATTTGATGTAATGATTTGAATTGTTATTTAAATTGATGTTTGGATGTGCATTTAAGTTTTAATTTAAGTATGGAATAAAATTAAAATTTGTGTTTAAAGTGGTAGTGATGATATTTTTAATTTATTAATAAATCTAATAAAATCTTAATGTTAATGATCTTAAAAAAATACAGTATGGACCTTGATTTATTCCTTTGTTCATTGGAAACATAATGAAAAAAGAATCATCTCAATTAGATATCAAATGAAGAAGTTATAATTTTTTTCCCTCAAATATAAAAGAAAGAATTTTAGTTTTTACTATAGCAAAGATATCCAAGTATCAAAATTTTAAGGGGATGAGAACTTTGAAAACTTAGATTCTTGATACTCAAATGATTCAAATTTTAGGAAAAACAAACATGTATTCGAAAGATTCTTGATACTCAAATCCAAATTTGAGTCAATTGAGTTGAAAGAATGCATAAAACAAACATACACTAAGTTTATTAAAAGTTGTTATTCAGTTTTTATCTTATTAAATATATATTTTTATATTAAATTTAATATACAAATATATTTTAGTCAAACAATATTTTTATCTTAAAGAAAAAGAGGAAAAATTTTCAAAAACTATTTAGAAAAAAACAACAAAATCACCTAAAAAAACCCATACCCTACGTCCATGACTGCACCCAACAGCTACCAGTCGACCCGGGCAGATTCATCGGATTTTGATATTATTGACCAATTTGAGCACCATCATTGTGTCACATCATCCGCTTATGCTCCACAGCTTGTCCATCTTCTGGTGGCAATCCTAGTGGCTTGCTCTCCTTGCAGCAAGCCTAGGGACCTAAGCCTTGGGGCGAGCCAAACGCTACTTTATTCTCTACATACCTCGCTATGCGATCGCAAGTAACCCTCTTTCTTCGAAGTCGAGCATCCACAAAAACCTATTGCCCATCTTCGTCACGAGGGTCTTCCCTCCCTTAATTCTCAACAACGATAACTATAGCTTGACTTTTAAGATTAAGGTGTGTGATGGGCATGGAGGAGGCATGGGTAGGCTTAAGCATGGGGCAAGTAAGGTGGGGGTAGCGACATAGTGCTGAGTTAGGGTTTGTCTAAGTTTTAGAGTGTTTTTTTATTCAAAGTATTCTAGATAGTTTTAAGGTCAAAATCTGGAGTTGACTATGAAAATATATAAATTTATGTATTGAATATAATTTGAAGGCGTACATTTACTAAAATCAAAAATCAAATATATTAGTTTTTGAATGAAGGTAGATAGTGTAAAAATGTAAATAACTCTAACTTTTAAGTACAAGTACAAATAGTTCAATTTTTTTTCTTTCATCATTTAATCCTTGTGTTTTTTTTTTTTTGGATTAATCACACGAATGGTCCCTAAGGTTTACCTTAAGTTTCATTTTAGGCTTAACATTAAAAAAATCCCACTTTGATCTCTTATCTCTTATTTGTCGGGTCTGTTTGGTAAATAGATTTGAATTAGTGATTTGATTTAAGTTGTGTGATTTGAATTAGGATTTGAATTGTTATCTGAATTGACTTTTGGATGTGCATTTAAGTTTTAATCTAAATATGGAAGAAAATTAGAATTTGTCTTTAGATAATTAATGAAAAAAAGTTTTTTGTTTTATTAACAAATCCAATAAAATCTTAATGTTAATAATCCTAAAAAATATGAAATTTGGATCTAAATTTATTCCTCTCTTCACTAAAAACACAATGAAAAAAAATCATCTCAATTGGATATCAAATGAAAAATTATGATTTTTTTCTCTCAAATATAGGAGAGAGAATTTCAGCTTTTACTGTAGCAAATATATCCAAGTATTAAGAGTTTAAGGAAGGTCAAAACTGTAGAAACTTAGATTCTTGGTACTCATTTGATTTAGATTTTGAGGGAAACAAACACGTATATAAGGTATTATTGATATTCGAATCTAAATTTAAGTCCATTAAGTCCAAAGAATACATAAAACAAACATGTTAGTTTTTTTGTCAATCCGTTAGTTAGATATTAACTATATAATAGAAAACATTTAAAATATCTCACTTTGATTTCTATTCTATTACTTTGTTTAACTTTTTATCCCAATGTTAGAATAGGTAAGAGACTAAAATTAGACATTTTAAAAGCTTCCCATTAAATATTTAGGGTTAATCCTAAAAATGATCCATGAGGTTTACCCTCAGTGTCACATTTGGTCCATGATGTTTTAAAAGTCTTACTTTGATCTCTAATTTATTATTTTATTTCAGTTTCAATCTATCAATTAGTTAAGTGTTAAATATTTTACATAAAACTTTTAAATGTCCAACTTTAATCCCTAACCTATTATAACAGAGAAACTAAAAGTGAAACAAAGTAACAGATTAGGGATTAAACTAGGACATTTTAAAATTTTTATTAAATATTTAGCACATAACTAACAAAGAGACAAAAATTAAGACATAATAATAGATTAAAGACCAAATAGGGCTTTTGCCACGGATTGGACTAGAATTGAGGATAAACTTCAAAGATCATTTGTCAAATTAACATAACATTTAACACCTAACAAACGGGTGGATTGAAACTGAAATAAAATAATATATTAAAAACCAGTGTGGAATTTTTTAAATATAAGGGCCTAATGTGGCACCAAAATGAATTCCAAATCATCATGTTTGTTTGCATTTACAAGAATAATTGATGTTGATATAATTTTTTTTAGCTAAAAAACAACATTTTGATATAATTTCAGGTCTAAAAAGGTGAATTTATTTTGATTTGATTTCACGTGTGAAAATACATTCATACTTAAAGGAAACATACAGGATATTTGGTAAACCAGTTTGAACTAAAAAATTAGTTCAAAAACTGCAGTATGTGATAACTTTACACTGTAACAACTTTTTACTTTATATTGTAACATGTGAAACTTTACACTATTATTAATTTGAACTAATTTGCCAATTGGAGGTGTGTTTTTAAGTTTTGTCGATTTATTATTATTGAGGTTTTCTATTTAATTTAAAATTTTTCAATAATAACTTTACACTAAACTTTCTTATTTATGTATTTTTTTTTCAATACTTATTTTATCTTTTGTATAAAAAAAATATTAGGTTCTAAAACAAATATTCACCGTTCTCGTAATTTTTTATATATTTTTATTGACGTTATATTTTTTTAAAATTTTTTGTTATTTTTGTTATCATGCTACAAAGTGTTGTTAATCAGATGACGCATCTTTCGTTATCATGCTTCAAAGTTTTTAGGGGAATTTTTATAAATGTATTTTGAAGATTTATTTTTTATAAATACCACTTTTGTTTATTTATAATACAACTTAAATAAATAGTAATGTGACCTAAATAAACACAACTTCTTTTAAAATAATGACATAATATATAATTTTCTCAAGTTTTAATGTACTAATGGCCTGTTTAAGAACCTTAGTTTGAACTAAAAGTTAATTCATAATATCGTTACAATATTTTTTTATAGAGTTTAAATCGCCACTGGGATTTAAACCTCAACCAAGTTGACGAGGCTTCATGAATCAGATCAACCTTTTGTTTATGTTGAATAAGTTGTATTAAAATTTCTTGATTAGAAAATTAGAAAACCTTTGGATTTAAGTTGTTGTAATGTGAATGAAAGGACGAGTAATGTTATGAATTAGTCAAACATTAGTCACGATTTCGATTATTTTCAAATATTATACTCTGAGCTTTTGTTTTAACAACACCACGTTAGTGTCTTGTCTTATCTGTTACACGACCAGAAAATGGAAAAGGTACGGCTTAGAAAAAACATAAATGACGTTAATGGTTCGTTCACATCAAACCAAGTTTGCCGAGGACTAAAGAAGTTTATTGGCGTATTAAAAAAAGGTTTTTTTTTTTCAAGTGGCCAGAACGAAATAAGATCCCATTAGGTATTATTTTACGAGTTTTTTTTAAATATTTTTTAGGTAAAAATTTTAATATAATTTTTAAAAATTCTTATTTATCAAAATAAAATTATTTTTATTTATTTTTAAAATACTACTAAACCGACGTGACCGTTTGGTATTATTTTAGGTGTTATTAAAAATGTTTTTGCATGTTTTTGAGATAAAAATTTTAAAAACGCTCTAAGTACAATTTTAAAAAAATTTATATTTTTTAAAATAAATTATTTTTACCTATTTTAAAAACATTAAAAAAATTTATAATTTTAGTTTAATCTAATAGTTTTAAAACATATACTGTTTTTTAAAAGTTTTTACCCAAAAAAATCCACTTAAAATAAGAATTATTATGATTTTTTTATGATGCCAACCCTTGTAAACGGTGAAACTTTTTCATTGGTTGTTTCTATCAAAATTATTATTGAAAAGACAGATATTTACGGGAAAAAACTTTAATTACTGAAAAAATTAGCAAAAAAATTAGGTAAGACTTTTTACACCATCAATATTAAAGGCTCTTTTTGGATTTATGAGGGGAGTATTTTTATGTTATATGGCATATTTTTAACATACACTTCAAATATCAGAGTTTTGAAACATTAATTTAATTGCTTAATAAGCCTTCACTACGGCTGGTGAAGGAGATCACCCACCTAAAAATTTCATCTTAAAAAAAAATCAGAGAAGCTACTGAGAGAGAGAGAGAGAGAGAGAGAGAGAGAGAGAGAGAGACGGACAGACAGACAGACAGACAAAGACAAAGCAACGTAAACCAAAAAATGAGAGAAGTAGAACCTAGAAAGCGACCACATTACACGAGACAACAATGGGAAAAAAACAAAGGAAAGAAGGCATGAAAAGATATCGTAAGCCAAACTCATTGGCTCTAATTAAGGTTTGAAAAAAGGATATTTTCATAATTGATATTTCTGCTTAAATTTTTATATTATTTAAAAGTACGAAAAATTGTGAAAACATCTGTAACTATTATAATGAAGATTTTTCACGAAAAATACAGGGTCCAATCACGAAATATTGCAAAAATTACTATAATTTTGTGGACATGCCAACAAGTAATTATTGACAAAACACCGGAATTTTGTTTTTATTTTGTTTTTGAATTACTTATGAATGCAGTAAAATTTGCTTTTTTACTTTATTTTTTAATATAGTTTTTCAGAATTAATTTTAAAAAATTATTAAAATTTATCTAAATCATATCAATATGTTTAATCAAAAAAGGTAAAAGGTATTCAAAATTAGTAAAATTTCCCTTTTTAATTTAATTTTTAAAGGTAGTTTTTAAAAATTAGATTCAAAGTTATTTAAATTTCATATGTAATTGGTATTAATTTTAACCCAAAATGGTATTCAAATTTTTAAATATCTTAGGTATCTTTTTTTTAGTCTCAGATGTTAAAAAAAGTATTTTTGATCAAGAATATTAGTTTGATAAAAAAAATAACTTGTATTACCGATCGAAATACCGGCTGAAGGGGCCCTTATTTTCTTTCCGATCAAAGAAAAAGCAAAGAAAACATGAGCAATATCCTCGATCAATTTTTCCGCACATCAATCAGTCAAGAACTCAAAAATCAAGCAAAGGTGTAATCATCACATTGTCAGTATGAAACATCCCCGAAAGGAGTCTTCATATTCATTTACACACGCATTATTAATTAACTATATATAATCTCATCATCTTCTTCTTCTTCTTCTTCTTTTTTTAACTCCTTTTTCCCTTTCCCTCAGCTTTACATTATAGACGTGTAGCTACAAACATCTCGTCATGTCTTGTTAATAACACGGGCAATAGACGATTGCACAGATCAGACCATGGCGTCACATGATATAATACACACACACACACACACACACACATCTCTTTTTTAATTTTTTAAATTATTTCCATTGACTTAAAAAACGGAAAGCGATCAACCAAAAAAGTTGTTTTAAAACTTTTTGGCAGTGGCAAGAGATTATGGTCTAAGGGGCCAATGTGTTTCCGTGGTGATTGGTCCGAGGGTGTGTAACACGTAGAAATCAGTTTGATTCAGAAATGGGTCTTTATTAATTATATGATTTTAATTATACACACACAGATATATATATATATATATATATATGTACAAATATGGACATTGTCACGCCGACATTTGGATTACCGTTGTCTGAGATTGGGTAGATCAGTATTTGGTCAGCTTGGTGTTATCATAAATCTTGTTTGAGAACTACATGTGTCGTAAAAATTTCATAAAGTTATATCTCAATTATATATGTGTCCTTGGCCTTGCTTACAAAAAAGAAAGGGGAAAAAGAAGTTAGAAGAGTCTAATTTTGCCTAATATACCATTAATGAAATATTGGGTTTAAATTAAGCCTGTAAAATATGCTTAAGAGACATTGCTGGTCATGAAAGTAATTTGATTAATTTTTTTTTTTTTGGAAGAGACTCGAATATTGTTTGGGAAGTAAGTTATAAGTGAGGGTGAAAATTAAAAGTACTGTGTAATGTGAGATCTTTACATTATAGCATATGCAAATTTTGTATTGTTTGAGTTAGGAACTAATAAGTTGGAACTGAATTTGTCAAACATTCTATTAACCTCTAGTTAGGTCTACCAAATTATGTAATAATGGTTCACCAAAATAAATAAAAAATAATAATAATAATAATAATAATAATATGAGATTGGCATCGGTTTGTTATATATATCTTAAGTTATTGGAAGTGAGTATTGAATATGACAATATGATCAGGAATATAAGTTATTGAGATCATAATCAACAAACAAGTGAGAAAACTAAACTAGCTGTCTTATTAGAGCTTATTAAAAAAGAAAAATAAAAGATAGAAGAAAAGAAAGGAAAAAGATTAACTTGGTTTTGGCATAGCGCTTGTATCTATAGATCAGAAAAAAAATAAAAAAAGGAGAACTTAAACAACATTATGAATTGCGCTCCGTATGAATACATTTTACATACGTAGAATCGGGTACCAAGACATAAATATGTTAAAATCTAAGTTATTTCCTAAAATGAAAATTGATACAAAATAAGAAAGGAAACTATACACTACTTTCTCTAATATTTATTCACTGATGTGTGTGTGTGTGTGTGTGTGTGTGTGTGTGTGTGTATAAAAGAATCCACTAAGTAATTAAGAATGAGAAATCATGGTCGAAAAGCACTTTCAGGGATATACATCCATAATTTCTTAATAAATATTGCATGTGATAACATCGGTATACCTTCTAGTTATGCATTGAGAACTCAACTATAAAAATGTATTAAGACTAATAGAATATGCATCTACTTTGCACGATATAAAATTTTTTTCTTTAATACGAATTAAATAACTAAATTTCAATTCGGGCTTTCGATGAAGACTGCTGCACCCAAAAATGGGGGGTTTACACGTGAGCTGCATGCTTTGTAAAGAAGACAAAAGTCGTTGTATGGAATAATATATGGAACTTAATTCGATCCATATTATAAAAATTTATATTTTAGGATATATCATTGTATTTAGGTTCAAAGGGAGCTTTCACGTGTAAATTACCACGAACCCTCTTTTAAAGCCTTTAGGCTTTAGTCAATTACCTAATGTGGGCTTAATTTTTTAGTTAATACCTTTCTTTGTTGATTAGAACTTTTGGGAAATGTCCTCTTTGCTTCTTTTGGGAGTTTTTTAGAAAACGTGGTTGTTCCACAACTTTTTGTTTTACATTTCTCAAATGCGTAAAAGTAAAAGTAAAATTAAATTAAGCAAGTTGAACAAGAAAACTTGGTATGTTGACTTTTTTTTTCCCCTTTTTCCTTCGCCCCTCTCTTATTTTTTTAATAAAAAGATAGATTACCAAAAAACCGGTAAAACGCAATTTTAAATTATTAGACCACGTAGAAATCATATTAAATTAACAAAAACATAATATATAATGAAATCCAATAAAAATCTAATGATTTAAAATTATATGTATATATATAATAAATATTTTTTTCTTATCCTATCAAAAAATATTAGCTCTCAAAGATTATTAGGGTGTTTGGGAGAGTGGTGGGAACCAGTGGTGAGAACCACTTTTACTATAGCATGTGAGAACTTTTTACTGTAGTAAATTTGTTTTTTGTTACTGTAGCATGTGAGAACTTTTTACTGTTTATAACTGAAATTGTGGTGGAAACCACCAAAACAAACGGGGCCTATGATTGTCTCACTTGAACTCTTACAATTTAAAATATTATAAAATTGTCCCCTGAACTAATAAGAAGTTACAACATTCATATTTTCATCAATGAAACGATAATTTTTCATAGTCTTAAACATGTGTTAACACATTTGCAAAAGACAATATAGAATGGCAAATGACGATATATACAAGGATTGTGAGAAAGGGAGAATAATTAAAGCGAGAAAGCATTCGTAATTTTTTTTTATTTTTTTAATTTTCAGAGTCTGTTTTATTTAAAGTTTATTGTATTTCTTTTTTTGTCACGCCATGCGTGTTTAAACCATTAAAGGAGTTGACGTTTAATTGATAACAGTACTAAAATTGTAATTTCGAAGCTTTTGAATTGTAATGGACAGAGTGGGACAATTCCTATTTTTGGGACTAAAATTAAAATTAGCCCTTTCATGGTTGATAAGAGAGACCAACGATCCGATGGATCAATGTGCATTATGCCACGTGGATCAATGTGCATTATGCCACGTGGCAAAACGCCGTTCACAAAACATGGCCCCCCCTAATGCGAAGCAGAGGATCATTACTCCTCCATCGGATCGGATCAATAATGATAATAAGGACCCCAGTGGGAATACAAATTCAAAAACGACTTAATATTATATACCTTTTTATGGAAAGACAATCGTTTTTATATTTTTCTCCATCCAAAAAGATAAAAAATAGAAAATAATGTATCGTAACTCTCTGTGTATATAGACAGACATATATAATATACATATCAATTACTTGGCCAAGGCGTTATTGGTCTTGAATGTGTGTCTGATCGATAAAGGAAGTTTCTATTATAAATTCCATTAACAAATCACTCACTTTCTTCCCATTCTCAACTTCTCTCATACCCCTTTCTCTCCCTGGTCCAAGGAGATCAACGTTCTTTAACAAACACAAACAAGAGAGATAGAGAGAGATAAGAGAGAGAAAGAGGGTTAGAGAGAGACAAAGATAATCAAATCAAAGAGAAAGATATGGAAGAGACAAAGTCGAGGTTCCAGAGGATTTGTGTCTTTTGTGGAAGCAGTTCAGGAAAGAAAGCTAGCTACCAGGAAGCTGCCGTTGAACTCGGAAAAGAACTGGTATATATCATAACAACCTTCTTTTCTTTTTTTGAGTCATTTTGATTTTCACTATTTTTCCCATGTTTCCTTTTCTTTTTTTTTTTTTTGACCTTTCCTTTTCTAATTTTCGTCCTTTTAAAGCTTGTAACTTTCCTAGATATATTAATATCCTCTTGCATTTAAACTCATGTCTTTATTTTTTTTCCAATATTTTTCTTCCAATGTTTATTGGAATTCATACACAAGAGGGGTCTAATTTCCTTTTTGCTCATTTTTCACGTATCAATTTTACACCTTAAAAATGGTAGTTTACTCTTTTTTCCTTCCTTCTCTAACCATTTTCCCTTCTTCTTTCTTGTTGATCATTCTTTTTCTTCATTCTTCAAGTGGGATTGTGAGTTGTAACCAAACAAAGCTCTAAACGTGGGATTATATTAATAATTCATTTTGGGAAGTAGGAAGAGAAGGGTTTTTTTAGGGTTCGTGTTAGGAATGAGTGAGAGAGAGAGAGAAGAAGATCAATTGCTAGCTGTAACCTGCCTGTCAGTTAAGCAGCCTTCTTGCATGATCTTTGATTACTTTATTTTAAGAAAATTTAAGCTCTTAAATTTATTTAAAAAATAATAAATAATAGTCTCCTGCTTTTTCCACAGGGAACCTAACGTGCTTCTTTAGTATCATGACTCTTTTGAGCGTGTTCCTTATGACCCTTCTCTCCATGACTAAAAACCTCCATGAGTTTTTGTTTATGAACCTCCATGAAGATTAATATTTATTTATTTATTTCTAAAATTGTTGTTTAATATGTAATTTAAATACTATTCACTAGCCTTAGTCTTATAGCTAGGGTTTTCATACTACTATTGTTACTAGCTATATAACTCTTCAGTGCTCATTAATTAAATTAGGTTTTTTAATTGATTATGTTACTCTTTTTCCATGATGGGTTCTCTGACACGTGTTAATGGTTTTTTATTAATTTTTACGTGTAATTTATTTATTTATTTTACTTTTTTTTATAGGTGCAGAGAAGGATTGATTTGGTCTATGGAGGTGGAAGCGTGGGGCTGATGGGTCTTGTTTCTCAGGCAGTTCATGATGGTGGGCGTCATGTTCTAGGGTTGGTCTCTCTCTCCTCTCTCTCTCTCTCTCTCTCTCTAAGTTTGAGTTCCAAGAAAATTTAATGGGGTTTCATGGGACAAAGATCAAAATTTTCTATGCTTCCCATAATTATGATCAGCTTCTTGTTAGCTCTTGAAGCTTGCAAATTCTCTCTTCACTAGTGTCTATGAAATGCAGACATCATAGGATCAAATGCTAGACCAGACATAATAATATTTGCGCATGTTCCTTTTTTTTTTTACTTTACTTGTTGGGAACCCAAAGTGTATGTTTTAAATTAGTATTTTATTGTTTTTAGAGATTAATTGGCAAAACTATCCTAAATTGGTCTATTGAATTAAGTGCAAGTTCACTATTTTTTTTAAGGGACCTTCTGAGCAGAATTTACAGTTGGATAAGGTTATAAATATATCCGTTTCGATCTTTGTAAAACTGAAACTTTCCAGTTAGAAAGTGAAAGACAAAAAGGTCCAACATAGAAAGTTTGGAAACTTTTTGTGACTGGTCATGCAACTTTTCCTCTAATTTTTTTTTTATTAACCAAATTCCTTTTAATGCGGATGTATACAAAAGGATCACACACTCAATTTGTCACAAAAAAAAAAAAAAAAAAAAAAAGAGCTGATCCATTGTGTAGAATCCCAGTAAAAAAACGGATATTATGCTACACATTTTTTTTTCCTTTTTTTTTCTTCTACAATTTTCTAGCTGATCTTATTACACTGATCATCGTATTTTTATTAATTGGTTGTTTTGCAGAGTTATTCCAAAGACCCTAATGCCTAGAGAGGTACAATATTCAAATGACAGTTCAAGTCATATTCCCTTTAATAATATTTGGATATATATACCATATTATTCTGTTCGGATAAGTTTATTCATATAGATTAGAATTTTCATAGTTTAATGATTAGTTATAACCTAATAAATAACAATTTTTAGCAGATAACTGGTGAGACTGTTGGAGAAGTGAGAACTGTATCTGATATGCATCAGAGGAAAGCTGAGATGGCCCGTCAAGCAGATGCCTTCATTGCACTCCCTGGTATCTCATTTAACGCAAAATCATATATCTATATATATAATATAGTATAATATATATGTAATATATATATATATATATATATATATATGGTTCTATTTCGTTGAGCAAAATTCTTATCCACTAATTATTATCAGGTGGATATGGTACTCTTGAAGAGCTTCTAGAAGTCATTACATGGGCTCAGCTTGGAATCCATCGCAAACCTGTAAGAAGTTTTTTTCATTTTTACTTTTTCCCTTATATTTGATTAATTAATAATTATGAAATTGGTCGCAATAAAAGTATTAAGTTTGACCAAATTAGTGCTTTTCAGATTAGCACTATTGACCAGCATTTTTAAAGGAATAATTTAAGAATAAGTTGTTGCTTTTAATTGATGCATAGACAATCAAGGTAATAAATCTTTTATACTTGAAAGAAAGCTAGCTAATTAAAAATTAGTATAGTTATGAGGTTGCAAGCATAGTTCAAAAAACAAGTTGTTGTTATCAATAATAAAGTAATCTAACTTTTAAGTTATAGAGAAGAAATAACGCATAAAAATGTTTTTGATGGTTCTTATAAATCATTCAAACACGTAAACATCAAGCTTAATTTAACATGGGGCATGTTTCATGTTGTTCAACTGTAATAATTGACAATCCTCGAATAAAAATTATTTCCTGTTCCTTTCAGCAAAACTGTCTCAGAACTGTAATTATACTAATAATTAACTCTCACTCGGAATAAATAATTCTATTAATTAAAAAAAGGAAAATAAAGATGTATTTTTTTTCTAGTGTTCCCTTGTCTCCATGTGAAGTGGTGCCATCATGCGTGTATTATTTGTCTTGCTTCTCAAGTACACGGCTTTTATTATTTTCTTTTCTTTTCTTTTCTTTTAAATTACTTGGCTTTTTAGCCATAACAATTAGAAAGCAAAGTTTGACGGGTCATAAGAGCCAAGAAAATCTGTGAGTGAGATAGATGTAATATAAGGGAACTCGTCATGTACACACATGGCTATAGCATGGGGGCTTAGAATCATCGCATGTGATATTTAATTCCAAATCACATGGAAAAAGATTAGTATAAGATTTGCAATTACGCAATCAAAGATATGCAAGTCTATCAAATGGGTGTTATTACATATATAATTTGGTGGTGGTTTGATTTTAAAGGATCTTCCTTTTTAGTGGGAGAAAGATTCCTCATATTTTAGACTATAATTATTGGTTAAAGTAGTTAGTCTATGTATAAGGCGCAAAACAATACCAACATGTATTAGAAGTCTTTATATGTATTAATTTGATATTGTAAATTATTTTCTCATTTTTTAATATAACCGATTTAAACTAAAAAAATAAGTTTAAATGCTATAATATATGAGAGTTTTATTTTATAGATTTTTATTTTATACTGTAGCTTATGCCGTAAATGGTTGGAACTCGGCCAAACACAAGCAATGATAGGGATATCAATTAATATTTTATATTAATTAATATTTTTATTGGGATTTGCAGGTGGGGCTTTTGAACGTTGATGGGTACTATAATTCGTTGTTGTCGTTCATAGACAAGGCCGTTGATGAGGGCTTCATCTCGCCAACCGCACGTCGCATTATCGTTTCTGCTCCAACAGCCAAACAATTGGTCATACTTCTTGAGGTACTAATTAACCATATTCTATACTATTATTGAACAAAATATGAATAAATATATATGATAAATTAAGAAAATGCGTCCTTTGTATTACCCTTATAATTGATTATTATGAACACCCATTATAGATTATTAATTTATTAAAAGAATTATGTGTTTAGGTATAGCCACTATATATGAATAACCTTAAGGTCCCACTTGCTACTTAAATATTATATTATTTTTTGTTTGCGCGCGCGCCCGCGTGTGTAGTTGGTGACTTGGTGTTTCTAGAGCAAGACTTGTACTATATTACTTTAGTTTATTAGTGCCCTTTTAAATCATTTAATGTTGCAAATTTTTAGTTATATTAAGAAATATTTTGATTGATGGGTTATATTTGTCTACTTAATTTGTGTATTAATTAATTAATTAATATTGAATTATCAGGAATACGTTCCGGAGTATGATGAGGTAACATCCAAGTTGGTGTGGGAAGAGGTGGACAGACTAAATTATGTGGCGGAGTCAGAAGTTGCCACATAATATAATTATGGGATGTGCATGTTACATGAATTATACATGTCGTTTTTGGGTTTCACGTACTTTCTACAGT
The DNA here is from genome assembly GCA_946598075.1 of Artocarpus hirsutus. NCBI lineage: Eukaryota > Viridiplantae > Streptophyta > Magnoliopsida > Rosales > Moraceae > Artocarpus > Artocarpus hirsutus. Next base: position 42,551 of record CAMOHE010025579.1, on the reverse strand, counting down.
AGTATACATATATATATATATATAGCTATATATATTATATTACATATACATGCTCGTCTGACACCGTAGTCTTTGCAGCGTAGGAAATTCTGGGTTCTTTTTGTAGCTGAGCTAGCAGTCCCTTTGTCAAAGTTTCTGATATTTATACATGTCCCAGAAAAAAAAAAAAAATCAAATGCCTATGTAACCTTCCGTTTTGTGAAACTCTGAATGAATCAATATTCAATATCAGGTTTTTTGAACTCTTTTTTTCCCATTATGGATGTATTCAATTTTTCTCTATCAATGGTATATAATGTACAAATTTTTTGTATCATTTATACCCCAATGTTAGAGATTTGGGGTCAAAATCCAAGAACATTAATTGTATCCAGATCTTCCAATTTATTTCTTAATTTTGATAAATTTTAATTAGAAGATTTGCTGATCGATGTGAGACACCACCAACCTCATCTTATCCTTTGAATAATAGCAAAAAAAAAAAAAAAAATCTTTTAAAAAGAAAAGAATAAATCATATGCAAGTAAATTTTGGCAAATCTAAGAAGTAGATTCGATTGGATTATCTGGTTATGTTGAGAGATTTCTTTGAAAGAAGATTTGGAGTGCGTTTTGAGTCGGGAAATATGCATTGTTATATTCCCTCGAAAGGTCGACTTTTTCCCTTTAATCCTTTTTCGCAAGATTCAACAACATCCATTTAAACTTTTCATGACGCAATTAGCAAAATACTTGGTTACTTATTGGCTCTCCTTTGCACTTCAATCTCTAATGGTTTAATTGCTCTTATTAATGGAATTTGACAATTGAAATTTCGATTAAGTTTTTACGTAATCTTCTCATATATATATATATATATATATATATATATATAAAACTCATCGAAATAATAAGTCATGGTTGATATTAACACATCTGAGATCGATAATCGGGAGTTTTTCTATGTTTTCTAATTTAATCCTTTTCTTTCTTAGTAATAAATGCTTGGGAATTTTCCTATATTTTCCAATTTATTCCTTTTTCTTCTTGTTGGACATCTTGTTTGTACAAACATTAACAAATACTACAATATTGCCGGTTTGATTCTTCTTTTAAGTATTAGTTAAATACATTAACCAAAGGGTGCTTTTCTTAAGGAAGAAAGTAACTTTGCTTTGTGGAAAAACCAATATTTTCCCAAAGCCAAAAGCAACTGAAAATCCGTTACTTGAACCATTTACATATCTAGAGCTTTCACCTTCTATGCAAATGTGCTTCTCGTATGTATTATTCCTTTTCAAGATATTATGTTTCAAAGACATAAGCTTTCCACCGTTTACTTGCAAACATGAAAAAACTTATTTCTGCAAGTTGGAAATTAAATCCTAAAACGACTTTTCATTAGCCCAAAAAAATTCAAAAATAAATTTCCCAAAACGACTCAAAATAAATAAAAAAAAATTAAAGGGGTCTATTAATTTCTTCCACATGTCAAAGCCATTTTAAGACCTAGACCCTTGCCACAAACGACGCTAGTACAATCTAGTAAGTAGCCAAAATAATAATAATAATAATAATAATAATAATAAATAGAAAAATAAATAAATTCTAATCTTAATTTCTTAATTTCAAGTTAGAGACAGAATTTTTGTGTACTTTGTTGTGTCCGCTTTAGCTAACTAGATGAGACATTGGACCCAAAAAAGAAAACCGATAAGAGAATTAAAGGGTCAGAAAATTGTCTTCTTCTTCCTTCTTATTCTTCTCTTCATCAGATTCAGTATTAGTGTGAATCACGCGTGAGAGGGTTTGACAGACCAAATACCGATCTTTTCGGTCCCACTCCTTGGTGGGGCCTCTATGTTGCCTAACTACCATTCATTTATTCTTCTATTCTCTCATGACTTTAACCCACATCTCCTTCGTTAATTAATTAAGTTGATCACGATGATGAAGAAGCTTCCTGAGTAACCGTATCAACTTAACTTCTTTATTCTCTTAAAGACAAAATTATTGGTAGACCTTTTCTGAAAAATGATGTAGGTAATCATTTTGTTAGGATTTTTAATCTGAATTTAGTTGACATTTATTATCGAAAATAATGCTTGGATTTGTATTTATTGCGGGACATTGTTTGTTGTTAAATGACAATTATTTACCACCCCATATTTGGTTTGCTAGTCTGAATTGCATTGATTTGAACAAAAATTCGAATTGCGTAGTTTGAATGTAATATGAGATGATGGTTAAATGTGCAGTTAAAAGTATTAATCTGAACTGAATTTGTGTTTGGGTGGATGTTAGAACTGTTGTTTGAAACATGAAATGTTTATTTAATTAAAAAATAAATATCAAAATATAGAGTTTAATCCCCTAAAAACAATAAAGCTAAAATATAAATAGCAATATTTGGAAGTGAAATCATTATTCAATATTAATATGAAATGTTGCAAGGAGAGTGTTGATTTCTGAGTTAGATTGTTCAACTTAGTTTAAATTGCCACTATTTTATTTGGACTTAAAATTTAAACTATGATGACCGTTCGAACAAGGAACTCTAACAGCGTAAAACAAAAGTATGTCTCTATAAAGCTCTCACATTTTGTAATTTTTGGTTTGAATTGAGGTTACTAAACACCCTAGTTTTTTGTTTATGATTTATTTCAATCTTTCTTGGAGTTTTGATAAATTTATTTTGGATTAATGTCAATTTATTTAAATGGTATTTTTTGGGTGGGGAAATTTACTACGAGGCTTTACCTCCAACCATATTAAACAATAGTGTTAATTATGATTAAGAGCACAGTGAGAATTTACAGACAATATTTGTATTTGACTCTGGATGTGATTTTCCGCTAATTGATAACATTAAAATATGTTTTTTATCGTTCCCTTACATATCATGTTTTTTTTTTTCTAGAGTTTAAATTTTTGAACGCATGTTTGACGCAGTTTGTTGACACCATTAGATAGCACATGTACATTGCCTATACCATCGTCAAGTTCTAAGGTGTTTGGAAAGAATAGTTCACACTAATGATTTGATCACTGTAAATAGTATAAAGCTCTCATATGTTATAGTAAAAAACTATAGTCATTACTAGAAATTATAACGTACATGATGCATATTAGACAACGATTTCCTAGGAAACTGTCATAATAAATCATGCAGCACTTTATGTCGCTTGTTTTAGACGACGGTTTCTGAGAAACTGTCGTCTAATGTGGTACTTTAGACGATAGTTGTTCAAAACCATCGTCTAATATACCACATTAGAAGGTAGTTTCTTAGAAACCGTCATCTAATGTTTTCGAATAATAGGCAGGATTTTTCTCCTTCATTCATTTTTTGAAAAACTTTGAAATTTTCTATCCAAACACTCTGTTTAGTTTACAAAGTCCAAAGTTTTCTCTTAAATCTCATCTTGTCTTTCTAAGTTTTCCCTATCTCTCTCTTTCCCACCCCATTAACTCTCTCTTTAACTCTATCCTCTTAACACTTCACATTTTTTTCCAAATTCACTCCCTCATCTCTTCTAAACTCCTCACTTCCTTAACAACCACCACTAAGATCCTCATATCCTTTGTATCCTTTATTGCCACTGTCGCCATTGCCTTCGTTACAACGTTGAGCAATAAAATTCGGTATTTTGCTTTCTTTAAATTTAACTTGTTTTTATTTTGATTTATAGTTTTTCATTATATTTGATAAAGGATTTTTTTTCTTAGATTTTGTAAAGAAAGTTTGTTTATGGTTTTAGAAATAAATTTGTTATATCCATCGGAGTTGCTGTTGCCACCCCGTTGAGCACTAAAATTTAGGTACTTTGCTTTCATTGAATTTAACCTCTCTTTTTTCAAATTTATAGTTTTTTTTTTTTTTTTTTTTTTTTGTATTTGACTAAGTATTTTTTGCTCTTAGATTTTGTAGAGAGACTTTGTTAATGGTTTTAGAAATAAATATATTACATCCGTATTGATTATATATGACAAGAATTTGTAAGATATGTTTTTGAAAGTTGTTAAGTTTAAATTCTAAGATATAAATTAAGTTATCAAAAAGGAGGGCATGAATTTGTGAATAATATTTGAAGAAATTGTTCTTTGAGAAGAAATAGTTGTCACAAATTTTTTTTTTAATTTTAAAGGCACAATAGACAACAGTTTTTGAAAAACTTTCGTCTAATGTGCGATCAGTCGATGACTTTCTAAGAAAACCGTCGTCTAATGTTAATAGAAAAGACTTTAGGCGACGGTTAAAAACTATCATAAAAATTGGACTACACATTACAAGTCTGAATTAAACAATGTTTTAGCCAATTGTCGTCTTATCTTTAGACAACAGGTTTTAACCATCGTCTAATGATCAGTCTCTACTAGCGAGTGTAAAGCTCTTACATGCTACCATTCTCAAACCTAAACTAATGGCCTAAGCTACTCTCCCAAGCACCCTCTTCATCGACAACAAGATTTTCAATTTGAATTCAAACTAAAAATAGTTGCATTTGGAATAGTTTTTGAAGTCCAACTCTGATCTCAAGAATATTTAACGCTAAACGTAGGAGACATATTCTACTCTAATTTCTAAACTTAGGAGGATGTATCAAGATTACACTAGTCTTTGCTTTTTTTAGTGATCATATGTTGTGATTCACGTTCCTAGAGCTTTTGTTATGGGAGAAAATTTTTGAGCATCTTAGACTTGTAAGTGTTGCCATCAATCTTTGCATTTGTGCAACTGCTTTACAGTAGACACAAAGAATAAAGTCATATTACGTAGTCCGAAGGCATGTCATGCATTGAAGGTGCGCAAGAATTCTTGGAGCAGGGCATGCGGCCGAAGGCGAGATGAAAACTTGGAGTAGGGCAGTATGTCCTAAGGGAAGTCACAACAAGCAGTTGTTGGCCGAGTGGAAGGAGATGTTGTGTTTTAGTTCTGGTAGAGTTTCATTTAGAAAATGTGTAAATCCATCAGTTTGGCCATAATTCGAAGGTCAATTAAAGTCCTCGTGTAGTTATTAGTGTCATCAGCACCCATGATTTTTTTTTTTTAATCTAGGTTTTTATCTACGTTAAATAATGAGATAGATAATTATTATTAGAAAAAAATCACTTTTTGGCGCTTTTAAAAAATTTTTAACTGTGCGATAGAGTTTGTGTAGGGTTACATAATACCAACATGTTTTTTGTACCCATCACGCTAGGTGAAGTGCCTGAGAACTTAGAGAGGTTCAAGGAATCTGAGCTGATCCACTGCAAATGGGCCATGCTTACTGTTGTTTGTCTAATACATTTCACTTACTGGAGATTAGACTTACTCATCCAAGTTCCTAAGAAGTTATTTAATTGAGCAATCTGCACTTGATTTTTAAGCATTTTTATCTTTTTTCGCTTATTTTGGGATTTTGGTAATGAATCCCTTGGGTTTGGGAACTGGGTATAGGCCCAAGGAGGGGCTGCAATTCCAGGAGGCCCAATTACATACATGGGAACTGAGTAAATTAAGGGTATATACTTTTTCACTTAAACTACTGTCGTCCATCAATTTTTTTTCTGTTGATTCACGCAAATTTTTTTAGTTAAAAAGACCAACATACCCTTGAATAACATATGTTTGGTTCTCTAAACCAAAATACTTGTGATCAATTATGTCTTTATATTTTTTAAAAATGATTTGTGTTAAACTTTCTCATAAAAGCAGTAAAATTGAAAAACATTAACACAGAAGCAGTATTTCTCAAATTGACCCTGGGGAACTCTGTCAACTATCTTCGCCATTGAGTTTCTCGTGTTAATTAGGTTCTATACCACCTTTGAAGTTATGTGGTGTTCAGGATAGCGATTAGAACTGAAGGCTTACATTGTAGAACTTTTTTATTCCAACCAAGATGCCAAATATCTTATTGAATAATATGTACTATTTTGAGCTAAAGGTTAGACTTAAATTCTTTACAACAACAATAAGTTTGGACCTATCAAACTTTGCAGACGTGGTATTCTCCTAAGGCCTATTTGGTAAAACTTTTGCCTGTATTTTTAGTTAACAGAAGAATAGAAATAAAAGTTGTAGCTTTTTAATATGTTTGGAACCATATTTTTTAAAAAACTTAAATAATAGATTAAAATGGTTATAAAACTTTTTAACAAATATAAAAATATTATAATAAAGTTTGTTCTGCTTATCCAAATGTAGCTTTGATTAAAAGTTCTTTTAGAAAACCAAAACACGTTTAAATTATCCAAACATTTCTAAAGTTAGCTTTTCGATTCAAAAAACCATAAGACACCTTCTAGAAAGTTCTTCCACGCAGACCCTAAATAACCCGAGTTCCTCTCCATTTTTTTTATAAGTAGAGCGCCAAAGGAGCGTGGAAAAGAACCTAGAGAAGAAAGAGGTACGTAGGTGGGGTTTTTGACCCATTGGGCTACTCCAACGACCCAAAGAAGGGAGTACAAAGTCAGAGGAGATAAAAAAATGGCCAGTGCCCATTTTGCCTGAACTCTCAAAAAGGGTCAGAGCTTATTTTGTGATTTTCATTCAAAATTATATATTTTATCCGTTATATTATATTTTGATCTTAAAGCTAAAGCGGATATATATGAATGTTAGACGTTGATTTTAAGATTATCACTTTTATGGCATGCTTTTGTTTCAAACTTTTTTAATTTCTCCTCTCCATTGTACTTTCCTTTGCAGCTTTTATGGAGTCTAATTTTGGATCATTAAAAGTGCATTTGGGAACATAGTTATAATCAAAAGTTGCAACAATTTTACTGTAGAATGCGAAAGCTTTACACTATAGTAGCTGAAACGACATTTTTTGAACAACGTTGTCAACCACTCTCTGAAACTTTCTCAAGTAATGTTGGTCGAGTTATTGGAGGTGAAACGTTCTCAAGTAATGTTGGTCGAGTTATTGGAGGTGTAGTGTTGAGATTCATTTCGATCACCAGTGATTCGTAATCCTAAACAGAACATTCTATAACAACAAGAATAATGGCATGTTTTTTATTGTGAAGATACTAACAACTATTGCACAAGGACAAACTCAAGGGAAGTCTAGTAAAAATTTTTTCATGAGGTCGAGGGAATCGAGCCTTTACTTGGCATCGTTTTCCGAATTTATCGAGACTAAAGATAAAACAAAAACTGGACCAGTCCACACACTCGTCAACAATTTTTTAAAATTCATACATGTTGAACGTCTCACTATTCCAGAGAAACTAAGTAGGACGCAAAGAATTGAAGTTCGATGGATGAGAGAGAGCCATCAACCGGTCAATCCCTTGCGCCTATGCCGTCACCACCAGTGGTATTCTTCCTAGCTAGGTTACCTGCAAATGATATTCTTTGGCATCTCAGATACTTCATAGCAACATAGAGCGGACATCATTTACTACGCCATAGTTCTTGAAGCAAATGGTTATGGCAGCTCAATCTAACACACTTGCTCTTTTGGCTAGATAGACTACTCCAAAGTACACAGTATCAAGTTTTTCATTCTCATGGATTAATTCAGCTTATCTTTGTGATATGCTTCTAATATGCTGACACAACACCTTTGTTAATTTAGTTAGTTCTAATATGCTTAATAATTGCCTAATATGTTCGATCAAGTGGTACTGAATTTAGGTGGATCGTGACGAGGGAGGTTATGGGTTTGATCTTGCTTTGTATTAAAAAAGAAAAAAAAAAGGCTACTTAAATAACTACAATAAAAAAAGGTTCGAAAATAAAAGGTGCACCTCCATCTCCTTAGAGCTTAAATTTTATTAAAATTGTTATACTACAATGGTGACAAAAATTCATGATTTCTCATAGAATACAAGGGTATTGGAATAAATAGGACACAAATTTATGCAGATACTATGTGCTTGCAGACTGGTAACTTTTCCTTTCCTCTGGTTCACCTTGTACTCATGCATTGTCTCCACGCTAAGTTCATAACAAAGTAGGAAATAAAATAAAATAAAACATGATAAAATCAATTCCTTTCTAAATCATTCACTAGAGAACAAGAACAATTTAACACAGCCCTTAGCTGAACATTTTCAATAAAAAAATCACAGAAAACTAGACTAACAGCAGTTTGGAGTACCCATTAGAAATTTGCAGGACTATCATCCAGTTGCTTCTCATCTTCTATATCTACCTCTAGTATTTCCTAAAAATCCAAAAAATAAAAGTTGTTATTTAAATTTAACACATTCCCAAGACCAAATTATAAAAAATAAATTTAAAAAAAAGAGAGGAAAGAAGTGGACTCACTGGGATCCTCTGCTTGAGATAATTTCCCAGTCTGGCAAGAACCGTGCTACGTTTGTGCCAAAACCGACCTCTCAGACTAATCTTCACAAAGGGTCCATCCAATTCAGCAAGTTCAACTTGTCCTACCAACCCAGAAAAATATAACAAAAGCAGACCCAGAAAAGTTAGTAAAGAAAGACGAGAGCGTGTCTGGACTAATAAAACGAGGCAAAATAAGAAGGAAGCAAGTTTTATAAAATTTCATGTAAAGCGGCCACGACCCTCGCTCATGAGTGGCTCCGCCCCGCTACATATATGTTACCTGTGATGCCAACGGAGTCGTCAAAGAGCTGTGAGAGCTCGACGCGAGCGTCTGCAAGAACTAGTTTTATGTTGTCTTCTGTAAGGTCGAGAGGCTGTGGCTGAGAAAGAGATGATGCTGATATGGTCCCCACTCTCTTACTCTTACGACATGTCGTTAATGTGGGTGTTCTGCTGCTAGTCAAGCGCGATCTTGGTGGCCTCAGGCTTTGGAGTTTCGAGATGGGATTACAATCGCAGTGAAGGAGTGGCGATGGGACTGGTCGAAATGTGTTGCGGTGGTAAAGAAGAAGCCCCCCTGTCCACATTCTCTCTTTTGCTTGTTGGGAAGGAAATGGAGTGGATAAAGTCCACGGGGAATTTTCTTCCCTATGAATAAATTTCTTTAAAAAAAAAAAGACAAAAGGAGAGAATTATCATAAATACGACATGGTTTTTAACATCAAATTATATCAAAATCATACAAACTAAAAAATTTGATGAAATTGTAGGAAGGTTCATACATAGTAACCCATAGTAACTCATGTATGAAATAGTAACCTATGGGTTGGTATTTTTTCTTTCGGCCATTAATCTATAGAAAAAAATATGAATTTGATCGGATCTAATGGTTTAGAGATATACACTGCAGGTAAAAATGTCCATTGAAAGACCCAAAATTTGAAAGCTAAAAGCTATATTCTACTAATAGAGTAAATTTATAGCATGTAACAAAATTGTGTTAAAAATTATTGGGCAAGATTAAATGCTTGGGTTTTGAAACAAGTTTTTCTTAGGTCGCAGCCAAGTTGTGTCGTTTTGAAATAACTTATGAGTTCCGACCCTTTTCCCCCTTTGAAGATCATTTTATGCTGTGTATATTGGTTTCATTTATTTATTTCTGACCTATTTTTTCGTCTTTCAGAAGCTCTAAATTGATCATTGCTGCGGACAAAAAAAGAAGAAAACTAGGGCCAAGCTAGATTAGAATTCAGATTAAAACACGTAGACTTTTTTCTACCACAGAGAGAGAGAGAGAGGAGAGGAAGAAGAAGAAGAAGGTACACCTCAATCCCATATTCCACAGTAGAATAACTCAATTTTAATACACAAGATGATATTAGAGAAAAGGAATTAAGCAACTGCTATACTGATGAATCCAAGAAAACTGGGAAAAATCCCATCCTTCGCGTTTATTTCGACAAACTGATGCTCAAGATTCACAAGGGAAATAAATTCTTAGGACATCAGTCAAACAAAACTTCGTTTACACCTTTCTAATTGACATTGATATGGAACAAGAATTTCATTACAACCCCTATCTCTATATGGCTGCGAAGTACTCCTTGCTGAGCTTGGGGTCTGGCTTCATGGATTTCTCCCCGGGCTTCCATCCGGCAGGGCAAACTTCATCCGGGTTCTCCTGCACATACTGCAAGGCCTGCAGGACCCAAATTTGCAAAACAAGCAAGCAATCAAAACTGATTAAAACGTGATGTAATACCGATCTTTTTTAGTATAAGGAGAGGATAGAACTAAAATCCTTGGACTTCTACCATTGTTAAACGTATTACCTGGAGCGTTCTCTTGGTCTCATCGACGCTGCGGCCAATGGCAAGATTGTTAATGGTGGAGTGCTGAATAACACCTTCCTTGTCAATAATGAAGAGTCCTCTCAACGCAATCCCCTAACAAATTAAAACCAAGCTGCTTATCGATGATGTACACAGTTGCGTCACGAAGTTACTACTCCGAGTACAACTAAAATATAAAACCATACAACAATCTATCTTAAGATTTGAGTAAATGGGATAGAGAGCCTAATGGTCACCACAATCACAATGTGAACAAACTCTCGGAATAGCACTAATCAAGGGGAAAATACATATTTTCGGTATGTCAAGTATAACATAAATAAAACGTAACATTTTGCCTACGAAGTCAAATGTGGCTCTGCCAAGCAGATAGAGGACCGATAAAAGGCACATAAAAATCTAGGGGAGTTCGGGAAAAATGAATTAGAAAATGTTGGAACGATGGCTACCACATAAAAGTACAGCAGCAAATTATTTTTGCAAGGCGTTGCATGTTCATCAAGTATGGGAATGTGCCAATAAATTGGCGATTATATACCTGATCACGAATCAACACACCATAAGATTCTGAAATGGATTTGGTAACATCAGATACCAAAGGGTACTTCAAGTCACCAAGACCGCCAGACTTTCTGTCTGTTTGAACCCATGCAAGGTGTGAAAACTACAAAATACGGTAAGAAGCAGATCAATTTAGATTCACATCACTTTGTGAAAAGGACTATGGCAACCAGAATTATAATCTTCAAGATAAATGAAACAGCAACTACTTACTACACTGTCAACTGAAACACCCAAGATTTCTGTGTTTAGGGCCTCAAACTCCTCATATCGGTCACTGAAAGCCGTAATCTCTGCAAAAAAAAAAAAAAAAAAGATTAAACCAAAAGAGAGAAAAATTATAGAGAACCCAACACAATTCAAACCAACAACTAAGAATTGGTCACCATCCACGAACCTGTAGGGCAAACAAATGTGAAGTCCAATGGGTAGAAAAACAGAATAACATATTTCTTCCCAATGTATTCAGAGAGTTTGACCTGACGTGGAAAAAACATGATTTAGGATAATGCACAATTTTAGAATACAATAGTAATAGCAACCAGCCACCCATGAATGGAATATTCTTCATGAAAACAACCGTTGTTGCCATATTAACATGATGTCAGTAATTAAAAGAACAAGATTTCCCATTTATAAAATATACAATAACTAATACCCAGTCAGATATTACGTAAACATACAAAACCAAATTCCTAATTATCCAAAGAGCAAAATATCCTTCTGAAGCCGAAATAGAAACTGGGTTTGTAAAAAAGGACACAGTTCAGTTTGTTTTCGAATCTCTTTGGGGTAAAAAAAAATAATAATAAGGATTAATTTTATAAATATCCCTCAATACATACTCTAGTTCAATATGCCCTTGAATTTTAAAAAAAACTTTATTTTGCACCATGAACTATGTATGTTAGTTCAAAACATCCCCTCCGTTTATCAGACTAACAAAATGATGATCCAACACTACTTAAAAGTTAATCAACGACCTAGACTTATTATTTTCAAGGGTTTGTTTGGTGCGTTGATTCGAAATGGTGTGTTTTAGAACTTTATGGTTTAAACTGTGAGTTTTAAATTTTATAGTTTGAATAGTGGTTTGGAACGGACATTTAGAATGTAAATGTTTAAAAGAAAATAAAACATCATATCAAATTTAAAACGAGAACTGGTGTTTAAAAACTGTGGTTTATAAAAGAAAAACGAGAATGAAAATGGTGTGTATCATAGAAAATTGTTCACACCATGTGAACTTGAGGAGGATAAAGTTTAAATTTTTGTAGTTTTGACTGATTTAAAACTGCTGCCATGGTTTGAACTGGCCTCAGTTATTACTCTATCAAACGTAAATTTAAACCGCTTTCATGGTTTGAACCACTTTAAAACCATGTATGAAACGCCACGTAAGTAACTTTGTCTTCTTCAACTATTGATTTTGTATCAACTTGTATCTCAATCTTTTACAAATATCACAAATATCGGGGGCAAGTTAACCTAAAATCAACATTTAAGGGTGACATTCATGAAACTAAGTTAGTTCACAGCCTGCTTCGAACAACTTTACAAACTCCGGGACCGAAATGAACCTTTTCAAAATGCAAAAGGGGCATGTTAAATCCAATATATAAATGAAATTTGACAACTTTATCTACTTAAAGAAAGAAAATAAGCTGAAAATAACAAAGTTTTCACAACACCAATCTCTATAGTCTACCTTGATGAACTCCTGGTCGAAAACAGCCTCCGCCTCAAAATCTGGAGCCACATTTCCCACCAATGGCACCTCTTTCTGCACAGAACCAAAAAAAAAAATCCAAAAATTAAGAGTCAAAACTCAATAGATTGAGACAAACGAAAAAGGAAAAACAAAAATCTTAACCAATGCATTGAATTGAAAGACTCACAGAAGCCCTAACGACGAAGCTCTTTGCTGAGTGAGAGCCGCGAGAGAGGGAAATCGAGCGAGGAGGGACGGCCGGCGATTGGAAGGGCTTGCGGAGAGAGGATAAGGAATTGGGGATGGTTAGGGCTTGAGGAGAGAGAAGGGCTCTAGCGAGAGAGTGGGGTTTTAGAGAGAGAAGAGCGGTGGAGGCAGCTGAGGCTGAGCAGGCCATTTTGGTCGAAAGACAAGGAAGGAGAAAGTCTAAGGTGGAGAAAGTGGGTGAGACTCTGAAGAGAGGAGAGCAAAAAGATAAGCGAGAAGAGGAAGTCGAGAGCTATTGTTGTTTGTTGTATGAGGAAATGGGCTTTTTTATATACCGCCCAACCAGCTCCAAACACCTGGAAACTACAGATCTCTCCACTTTTATATATTTTCTCATTAAAACAAAAGCATGTTAAAATAATTTCCTAAATACCACTTTCATACCTTTTAAATGTTGAAACACCTAAAACATCCTATATGCTTACAAAAGAAAAAACTCAAAGTACATCACTGATGTTAAATACTATTATCAATAAAAAAATAAGCCTTATATGTAAATTTTATACTGTAAAACCTACCTTTTATTAATAGACATTGTTTAACACTACCAATACTTTATGACAATACTTGTTTGCAAAATTATACTTAAAAATATCCCTTAAAACAATTAATTTTTAAAAAATTTCAACATCATCCTTCCCAATATACCATCATGTTATTTCAAACATGCCTTGACTTAAAACTTAAAGAAAATGTTATTTCAAATGTTCAAATAAATATTTCAATTGAACAAATATTTTAAATATTTTGAGAGTAATTAACATTTTAATATTAATTTATTTAGCATTTTGGTTTAATAATGTTTTAAATTGCTTTTAATAAAAAAAAGGAAGGATAATTTTAGTTTTTTTCAAAGTTCAATCTCTTCAGGGATATTTTGTGTATAATTTTAAAAACACGAGAAATATTTTGGATATTTTTGCAATAAGAGGAGCAAAAGTGATTTTTTAGCAAAACACATAGGGTGCTTTCAATATTTTTTGTTTTTGGGATAAAACTTATGATAGGTCGCTTATTTTTGGCTCTATTGGTGGATTTTATTATTTTAACTATTCAATTAAATTTTTAATGGTTTGATTTATATCTAAAAACCATTTTGTGTCTTATCTTATGCTACAAAATTTTAATGTGGAAAGTCACGAATCAAATCATTGAAAAGTGAATATAACAATTAAAATAGTTGGAGCTACTAATAGAGGCGAAATACATATCATAACATAAGAGCTATAAAGAGATACTTCTATATACATGAGAATTATTTAGTTGGATATTAAAAAAAAAAGTGTACTTATTAGTAGCACACTATTTTCAATTGGATTAAATAAAATATGATTAGTGCAGTAAAATGGGCGTGTCTAGGAGATTTTAGCATATTAATCGTTATTATTATTATTATTATTATTATTTTTGAAAGGTAGTAGTCGTTTTTTTTAATTGTATTATTATTTGTTTTAATTTTTCAACTTAGCTTTAAATTTTTTTATTTGTTCGACATGTCGTTTGTCTTAGTGGATATTTTGTTATTGCTTTGCGTGAGCTATTAAATTAAACACGAATATTGAGATATTGAGTACAAATTGGAGTCTTCTCTCCATGTCTGGGACTTTCACTCAGTGCCGGCTCAGGGACAAGGCAGGGTAGACACTTGCCCAAGGCCCCATTTTCACCATGCATGTCATAAATATAATAGCATGCATACAATAAATATATATATATATATATATATATATTATAGTGAAGACCCATTAATAGATTTCTTTATGGCATATATATATATATATATATATATATATATTAAAAAAAAGACAGAACCTTAAGATATATACTAACAAAATTGTGAACTTGAAAAATTGAACTTTTTGATGCAAATTTCTTCTTATTCTTTCAGGTTTTATATATTTATGCACTCCAGAAGATGTCTATATAAAAACTTAATACTGTGAAGGTATCCATCCTTATATTTGTAAAACTTACAAAGGTAATATATAGATATATATATATATATGTTTTTTAATTAAATATCACTTGTAAACTTGAAAATTGGTGTCGTTAATGAACACTTCCAATTCTCCTCAAAAATGAATGCTGTGGCTAAGCGACAAAACTTTTTGGCTGGAGATAAGTTTTGTAATTTGAAAAATAACTTGTTTATATTATATTCTATTATATTATAATTTTTGTATATAATATAATACAATGGAATGCAATATAATGCAATACAATATACTAAATATGCCCATGTTTATTTATTATCTCTAACTCTACAACTTTTTTGTTATCATGGTCAAAATTTCATCTTAATAGCTAAAAACGAAGAAATTTATTAATGAAAAAAAAGTTTTTTCTAGCAAATTATATGTCAATAAAATTTGAAGTATTCATTGTTTTCTTTAAGAAAATAGAAGGTTAAGAAGAACAATATTTTACAAATAAGACGTTTTGTAGTACATAAATATTGTTTATATGTATGCAGTTAGTAGATATTATTAGGCCTAAAATAGAAGTTTGGCTTAAGGCCACCGAATGCCTTAAGGCGGCCCTTGTTTTACTTGCTTGCTATGGACTTGGCTTATTACCCAATTTCGTTAGATCAACAACCTATTTAATTAATTAGACATAATAGTTTTATTGTGGCATGCCATGTAGGAGCTGCTATTTATGTTATGCGTCCCCACGACTCTATATGTATTTGAAACACCGAAGGATGAAAATGTCTATAATATTATCTGCCATTTGTATAATAACATTTGAATTTTGAAGTCTCAACATGGATATGGAGAAATCAATTTTTCTTTCAGGATGTTCATAAAATAACCCGAATATCCACACAGATCCTCATTATCAATGAACATCCGTAAATATCCAAGATATTTCTAAAAACATTAAGAGAATTCTTTTTTTGCACAAAAATTAATTTTGTAGATTTTTTATTATTTTTCGATAAATTGTTACTAATATTTTCAATCTAAAAATAATTAAAAAGTATTTATTAAAACTTATTTTGTCTTTAAACAATTTTTACTTTTTAAATAAATAGTTCAGAACTTCACATTCAAAATTTAATATTTTGGTAATAGAACTCACTTTTTATTTTGTGATTTTTTTTGAAAAATACATTCATGACTTTTGTTCTTTTTTCTTCAAAGAATATATTTATGAAATTCTTCACGTTTTCTTCAAAAAATATATTTATGAAATTCCTCACATGTTACAGCAAAAAATTGTTACAATGTAAAGCTCTTACATGCTACAGTGTTTTAAACTATAAAAATGGTTTTGACTATACTTGTCAAACACCCAATTAGATTAATAAATAACGAGCCAAATTGAGTTTTAAATTTTCTGTTTTTCAAATTTGTCCGTCCTTTTATTTTGGTTAGTTTGTTTCTATCTTTTTCATCCTTTTGTACTTTCTCTCTCCTCAACAATTCCACCTCTTTAGCAAGGTGCTTGATATTATTAGTTTCAACTGAAACTTTAGTTATTATAGTATAAAACTCTCACATGCTATCGTGTCAAAGAAAAAATAAGTTATAGTATAACGCTTTTATATGCTACAGTGCTTTTAACCAAGATGGTTTGAACCAATACTTCCAAACACCCTATAAAACAACTCCCTCTCTTTCTCAAACATTATCTCTCTATAAATCTCACTACTCACCAACAATTGTTGCTCTTGGCCAACAGGGTGTAGTGACGCTACAATTTTGGTGTCGCGACGTCGTCCATAAGAGCTAATCATGGCTCCTCAAATGTCGACATTGCCATGACGACCGTTACGATGGTGAGGACAAATAACGATGGCAAGGATGAACAATGATGGCGACCATCATCGTGGAGACTATGGCTCTGACTTCGGTGGTTTAGGTTTATGGTTTTGAGGGGATAAGAGAAAAAAGGGAAGGGCAGAGAGAGAAACAAAGGAGAGAGAAAGAACAATGGAAGGGAAGAGAGAGACAAGAAAGGCAAAGAGAGAAATGAGGGTGGTGGTGAAGACGAAGAAAGGAAAGAAAAAGTTTGATCCAGATTAAAATGAGCTGTCAAAGGAAGGGGGAAGGGAAAAAAAGAAATTAGTACAACAGGACAAATTTGGAATTTACTATTAGTTTTAATCTAGATTTACACATTAATGGCCTATTTGCCAACAATTTCTAAATCCTAGCCTATTAATTTTTATTGCTCCTTCAATTTAACTCAATTCCTTCTTCTCATTAATTGCTATGGACTTTACTTTGGGTTCTTTATAGGTATACCACAACTTTAGAGTAAATTAGGTGGTATATTACTTTTTTATGAGAAAATCACTAGTGTATTTGAAAACCTTGTTGGAACTTAAAATTTATAATATGTAAGAGTTTTGCACGGTAGCAAACTTTTATTTTTATTGTAGCATATAAGAACTTTATACTGTAGCAATTGAAATTTTTGTGTTGGAACAGAGTTCTCAAACAAAACCTATATGCTATCCCATACTTTTAAAAGTTGTTATTTATGCCATACTTAGAAAAGTTTATGTCATATTGTCATTTATGTGACATGTTAAGTTATGACACAAGTGAATATGTGTGGCATTTATAAAAAGTAAAATCTTAAAAGATGGTATTCCCGCTTTTTTATTACCACTATTGTCTTTTACCCCTATTGTCTTTTACCCATTTTTTTCTTTGTGTTATGCCATTTTTTAAAGTCAAAAATGTTAGATATCCTTATATAACATTTTTGCTTAATTGTAATTTAAAATATTTAGGATCAATCTTGTCTTTATATTTTTTAAAAGTAGTATCTTTCAAACTTTTTCATAGGAATAGTAAAATTCAAAAATTGCACCACGAAAGTGTATTTATCAAACTGACCCACAATTTTAAGGGATGCCACATATTATGCCTAAAGAAAAATACTTGAAGAGAATGTCAAGTCAATATCATCACATAATATTTTAGAATACCAAATGTACCCTCAAATGACAGACAAGTATCTAGTATCCATTGATTAGGAACTGGTATTCGTTGTAATTACCAGCCGATATTTAGTGTCTACCATAGTTACCAACTAGTATCTACAAGAATCAACCATAATTACTTGCCAGTGTTTGTTGGAAACTCCGTTTCTAATTGTGGCAGACAACAAAATACTTGAAAAATATATATTTAAAAATCACACTAATTGGCATCATCTAATACCTACCATGATACTAGTATACATTGGATTCTAATTGAAATCGTCTTGTATCCACCAGGATCTTGACAAGGTTACCGATGTATCTGTCAGTATTATTGTCACACCGATCACTATCTGCTAAAAACCATCGTTAACATCAACGACATTGCCTCGATATACATAAGTGTTGCAATATATAACAATATTAATCAAAATCACAAACAAAAATACATGAAAATTACAATTACATTTCACAAAATCCAAAACATTCTTGGAGAAGAGCATCGTTGTGAATGGATCTACAAAAACTTGAGAAGTCAAATTGCTCTGACCACAAGCACCGCTGCCACTGGATTTGCAATTTGCGATCTCACTTTTGTGGAAGAGAGAAGACCAAATTGCTATGAAAGATTGTGTGAAAAAGTTTGAACAAAGGAGATGGAGGTTTCATGGAAGAAGAGATAGAGGTTGCGCAAAAGAGGAGATGAAGGTGGCGTGGAAGAGAAGATAAAGGTCGTGTAGAGGAGATCATGCAAATCCGAATCCCCAAAGAAGGAGGGACTGCCACTCTAGTTGTAAAGGAGGAGATCTCATGACTCAAAGGGCTAACAACCATGTAAACAAAGTGGAAGAGATCTTTAGCCGAGAGAGAATAAAAGGAGAGATTGTTTGACAGAGAAAGAAGAAGAAGAAAAGAGAAGTGAAGAGAGGAAAAGATAAACCCTTGGGTGGTTTGGAGTATTTTAATCCACTTATATTTTTTAATATATATATATATATATTAGGGATGGCAATTTGTGCTGTAGGGCCGGGTTCAGGTTGGGTTGATGGTCAATTTTACCTAAACTGACTCAACGCTAGCCCAACCCGTGATACGAATGGGTTGAGAAATCTTAACACGAACATGACCTATTTTGACATAGGTTGATAAAAACACAACTCGTACTAAACTTATTCCTTATGCAACCTATGAAAAGTTCATATTAATATAACATAAAAACAAACATAAAACAAATTTCCTTAACATCAAATGAGTTTCATATTGCAACAATAAAAAATTGTCCTAAAATTTTAAAAACATTTAATAAAAAAACAAGTCCAACACCAACAAAATAAAAAGTCTAATGAAATAACTGTTAGACATGTTTGCCCTAAGGAGTAAAAACGTAATACGTTTTTGGAGACATTTTTATCAATAAAGAGTTTATTTATTATTCATATACCAAATTGTTGTCTTGTTTATGTTCATATTTGTTGGATGTATGATAAGCAAACAAAGGTCTGAGACTATCGGTCTAAACTTTTGGAATCAGGCATATGATGGATAGATTATGCAGAAGACATGATTCTAAAAGTGATGGTCTAAATTATAATATCTACAATCGACGGAATAAAGTTGGACGCTTTATTCATGCAAAGATTGTTATGTTGTCTATGTCTCTAACGGGAGATGGTTTGTCTTGGCCATCGGAGGTGGACTTCATGAATAGAAACATTGGTGCGTTGTCATAGGTGACAGTGTATTGGATTGAGACATAAAAGTGTAATTGATTTAGATTAATAATTATGTCTCAGCAAATCAATTCACTTTAGACAATCATATGTGTTGTATCTTAATCTTGAGATGAATAATGGGCTAGTTGTCTTGATTTATGTTTTTTGATATACTAAAGGATGACATCCACATTTTATGTTGGTATGCAAGCCGGTACGTTGGAGGCATTACTCTTGATAGCATAGACTTATTATTCATAAACATGAAATCCATAGCTTCTCTTTAGGAGTCGTTGATATCCTCTTATATGTGTTATTCTGTAATTAAAAAAATAGAGCGCTCAACCATTTGGATACATAGGTGTAACCGAATGGTATATTGTTTTTGGATGGTAAGCTTTCTGATAGTGAAATAATAAAACGTAAGCTAAAAATAATCAGTAAGGTAAAAGAGAATTTATCTTTAAGTCTATTACAGATAATCCTATGAGGGTACAATACATTGTGATATCTCATGGAGACTTAGCTATTCAGGCTTCGTAATTCTATATAGTTCAAGAGTGTAACTCTAAGCTTTTAGTGGAGTAGTGTTACAGTTGATAATTATGAAATGTATATTAGGGATATTGGGTTTCATAATTATCGAGAACTTGAACTATATAGGTCCATCAAGTTCTCTTTGCTAGCTCATAATAAATCTTGCAATGATACAACGTGCTTTCCTAATAAATTAGTAACTTATGTCAAATTATTAGATTGGCTGAAATTTGGTAGGATTAGATAATTCATGTGTGTTTATCAGTTGAATTAATTTTGTGAAAAATTAATTTAAGATAAATTAGTTGAATTATCAGGATCAGATAATTCATGGATATTTATCGGTTGAATTAATTTTGAATAAATTAATTTAAGATAAACTTGTTGAGTTATCAAGAATATTTATTTTCCTAAAGATTATCTAGATATAATTGTTTTAATCAGATAATTTCTTTATTAGGTCATTTGAATTAAAATTAAAGCTCTATCCCAAGAATCTTGAGTGCGAAATAAAAGATTCGCAAGGATCATTTATCATAAGTTTGGTAGATTGATTTTTAGGTTAGGCCTGCTAATAGAGTAAGTTCGGTAGGCCGATCTGCTAGTTCGGCAAGTCAATCTGCCAGTTCGGCAGGCTAATCTACTAGTTCGGCCTGCCGATTGAATGATTTTTGATCACGTGTTTTTAGACACAATTTTTTTATCAGGTATTGATGCTAGTTCGAATCTTTGAGGCCTTATCTAATTAGGACTGACCGCTAGGCCCAATCTCTATAAATAGGGAGTGAGACTCATAAATTATTTAGATCAGTTGAGAAATGAAGAGTGAGTATTCTGCTGGTGAGACTCTGAAACTCCCTGAAGAGCTATTGTTCACAAATCACGAACCGTAGTTCGGGTATTTCTCGATTCGTCAGAAGGAGAGTTACCGGAGGAAAAGCTATACGAGTGTGCCCACAAGCACATCGATCGTGGGTAGAGAATAGCAAAGAAGACCAGTTGGTTGAGGTCATTCTGAAACGTACTTTTCTTCATTGATTTTAGGTTTTCTTCGACATGCAAGGTTAGTACGATTTGGTTAATTTATGCATATAGTGTATCAAATTTGTGTTTTAGAAAACATTCTGATATAAAATTTTTAAAATTCTGCTGCGTATTATTTTTTCAACAATAACAAGTCCAACAAAATAAAAAAAACTCTCAAGTGATCAAGCTAAAATAATCTTTTTATTGCTCAAGAGTTAAAATTAATTTAGTTTGAAACTTGGTCTAAAATTAAGTAGCTAGGGTTTTGTCTTATGGGAATATTTGATAATAAAAAGATATTTTAAAAAAATATTTAAATAATTAATCGAAGGTTAGACAAGTTATTTTAATGTCATGTAGGTTGACCCAAACACAACCCTTTTTTGACGGGTTAGATTTAAGTTAATACTAAAATGACCTGTAGTTAATTTTTGACCCTAACTCGTAAAAAAAAGTATGTTAGGTTAGTGTTGTGTTGTTGTGTTATAACCTATATTGCCGACCCTAATATATATATATATATATATATATATTGTGACAAAAATTGCAAAAGTTTTTCGTCTTCTGACATAAATAAATCTACACTAAAAACTTGTGTTATTCCTTCTGCATATCTCCTTTGCTTTAGCTCCCCTTTTTTTTCATGGTTGGTAGCCACTGGCCAGCAGGAGGCGACCAGATAGCCCACAATTTATCTCGTGTAATCTGAAATTAATACTAAAATTAAATTCCCAAATATTTGTGCATAAGGCAAGAATAATGATGCTGTGGTGGATTTTAAGAGCTTCTTTTTGCTGATATTCACAAGAAAGGGAAAACATTTATCTACTCATAAATTTTTTTCTTAATTTCTCAAATGTATCTGACAATTTTTATTAAAATATATGGAAATTGAATTTTATTGTTTGTGCAAAATTGCAACCAAAGAGCATCCCCAGAAACCTTATTAAGCTAAAAACTTTAAACATGCACAACTTTATTAGCATTTTAGACTGATTTTGAATGTTTTACATTTAGAAACTAGAACTACAAGAGAGAGAGGGAGAGACAGAGAGAGAGAGAGTCCAGGAACAACAATTACCTAATATGGTGGAAATTGTGTATTTTTGGTTTTCTTTTTTATACAATTATTCTCTCTCTCTTTATTTTTATTTTTTTGCCAAACAAAACAATGGAACAGCACATTTTTGTTGAGCCTTTGGGAGTTTGATGAGATTACTAAAAAGAACTATTGAGATGACAAAAAATGGTGCCAAATAATTATAAGCTGTTTTGGATAGAAAATGGTGCTTATTGGCGGTTTATTTACAATATTGTTTTTTTTTCTTTTTTGGAATTTTCTTTATTTCTTTCTATTTCCACTTTTTCTTCCGTTATCAGGTTGCGGGTTCCTTTTTATTTTTATTTTTATTTATTTTTTTTCCTGGACCAAGTTGTGGTATTGCCCCAAAGTTCTATCTTTTTTGTGTAGTTTGCAGTTATACTTTTGCTAATTATATACAGGCCTCTCCTTTTTTGTCTCTTTCCATAGATGCCCCTCCTACCAGCAATACTTTATTATATGGGTCATTCTTTTTATAGCACTGAAATAAAGTATTTTGTGAATAGACTGATTTTAATTATTTTTTCGTGTCATTTCTAAGTCAATAACTGATTTTAATTGTATTAAAAACAATATCAATAATCATTATTGTGATTACCAACAACGATAGAATGATAGCTTGTGGTAATTATTGTAATTTAACGCTTCTAAAATGATCTCAAAACCATACATGTAACATTTTTTTAGTGCTGTGTAAAAAATTATTTCTTATTAGATGCATAATTTGCAAATGAACCAAACTTGTGCACTCATGGATTTTTTTCCCACCATGAAAATTAATCATGACCTTTTGACTTATTAGTCCATACATGTCAAGTTTTTGATTGATACTGTTGGCAAGAATGGTTAGAATTAATTTTTTAGTTATCAAATAATATAAAACTCTTACATACTACAATAAAAAGCAAAAAGTTATTACAGTGTAAAGTCTCATATATTATAGTGTTTTGAACTAAAAAGTTAGTTATAACTATGCATGTCAAATACCCTATATATATATATATATATATATATATATATAAGCTATTTATTCTCTAGTGGGACAAAAGACACCATTTGCTTAGGAAATAGATATAGAAGAACAATATGCTTTCAATAAATGTAAATGAATTACAAAATTCATAATGGTCTTAAACACAATTTCACACTAAAGACTTGATTTGAAATAGCAACACCTTTTCCTTTTTATTGTGCACCCACATGCGAAGTCTTACTAGATGAGAAACTAAATAAATCATATTTCTTGACCAATCCTAGCCTTCTAGCCTCTAATTTTTTTTTATTATTCTTAATTTTCTCATTTTTTGATGCTATATAGACAGAAGGAAGAAGCATTGGGAATAAGTTAAAATCTTTGTTGAATAGAGAAAAAAGCATTACTTATTTTTAACTTACTTTTTTTTGTTTGCAACTATTTCTTAAAATCATAAACTCTTGAAAAAGTGCCACCTTAGGATATATATATATATATATATATATATATTAAAGAATGAATGTATCTATTATTAATAAATTAAATCAAATAATTCAACAAACATGATCAGTGTCGTGGTGAAACCTAAGAGAATGCCTAAATAAAGTTAAACCATACTGCTCATTATTTACCAAAATAAAAAACCACGTGCTTCATTATTATAGGGTGTTTGAGAATGCATTTAAAACTACAAAATATAATTTCAATCAACTTTTAACTCAAATTTTGAGAGAAAAACATTGTAACAAAAATCAATTAAAACTACATTTTGTAGTTTTAACTGTGTACTCAAACGACTCTTAGAAACCCCAAGAGAAAGAATTAACCTCTAGGTTTAGACGTTAGAGCTACATTTAAAGAAATTATGTAGTTAAATTCTAATGATTAAAAAAAGAGAAAAAGAGTGCCCAGAAAAGAAAAAACAGGAAATCTGGGCCACAACACAATTACGAAAAAGTAAGAGGGGCCAAAGCAGAAAACTACGCAACAAATTAATTTTCTCCGCTGTGCTTCCCTCCACATCTATCCGAACTAAAATTCCCTCCTTCCCTCGTTTTCTGCTCTCTCTCACCCAAACACCAGGAAAAAAAAAACCTACACTTTCTCTCTCTAAACACCCTCTTTCTCTCTCTAAACCTCAGATCCCTTCCCGACCACATTCCAAGCCCTACTCGTCTTCCTCTCTCCTTTCTCTTTGCTTCCCAGATTCCTCCAAACCCTAGCTACTCTTCCCTTTTAGAACTTCTTTTTGCTCTCCCCGATCATCTTCTCGGCAATCGGCGACCGTCGATTCACTCTCCGTCGATCGGAATAGTCGATGGCCAGCGGCGGTCGAGCTCCCAACCGTCCTGCTCCGCCGCGGATGCCTGTGGCTTCCGGAGGAGGCGGTGGCCAGATCCTGCCGAAAGTGCGAGGACACCTCTCATTCACGTGCACGAAGCCGCCTTTTGTCCCTCCCGACGATTATCATCGATTCTCCGTCGATGCTCGGAGAGCCACTGATCGTGAGGCCGAGGCTATTGTCGTCCGATCCCCGGTGAGTTCCGTTTTTCATTTCTTTACGCGTCGGTATGTTTGCGGTTTTATTCCGTTTAAGGCTGACTATCAATGGATTGTGGAGCAATTGCTCTGATTTTGATGTTAATTTTGTGGAAATGGTTCGACTGTTGGTGTTTGGCTCTCCGCTCATTGTTTTTTGTTGAGGTGTTTAGGGTTTTTCCGAGATGGGAAGCAATGTGGAACTTGAAGATGTGCATTTCTCGTGTTTTATTGCATTTTTGTTTTGACGGTTCGTCAGTCTGGTGAATTGTTAGCGTCACAAGCTGAATAATTTGAGTTTGTTCATTCTGTTGCGTTTGTTATTATGGGACACTTCTAATTAATCGATAGCTTAACTCTCTGATGAACTAATACGCTTATTAGTCATCATATGATCCGTTTGATAATGTTCACTGAGATAGATGACAGTTGTCGTCACACTAACTCTTGCTGATTTGGAGTGCTAATCTCTCAGCAAGAATTGGATTTTCGTTGGGTATTATGTTTGTTCTTGTGGTACCTCTGTTGTTGTGGTTGACTTTTGATTTTTGAACCTCATAAATTGCAATGTGTATTTTTCTTTGGTGTTCTTAATATTTTCTAGTTTGCTTGAAATTTTCATAGTACTGAATGGATGCTCTATAAATTACTGGTGGCTTTCAGCAACTGAAGCGGAAGAACGCTGTAGAGAACAATGAAGCTGATCATAGTGATTGGACTAACAGTCCAGGATATACTAATGCTGCTAACACTCCTATGCAAACTCCTGTTTCTGTGAAGGGAGGGAGGACGTACAATAGGTCAAAGGGTTCTAAAGCCAATAGATCTGCACCTCAAACTCCTGTGTCAAATGCTGGTAACGAGTTTTTCCATCCCTATAGTCTCTAGTTTTATGTTTACTTTTTAATCTCTATAGTCTAATAGTTTTAGTTTTGTGTCGTACATTCCTTAATATGTGCTTTAACAAAGCTTAGTTCATATGATTGAAAAGAAAAATAAAAATCTTGCTCACTAAAAGAAATTTTACTGGGATTTTTTTTTTTTTGGTGAAATGCAGGTTCTCCTTCTCCTCTAACTCCTGCTGGAAGCTGTCGCTATGATAGTTCTCTTGGTAATCCTGGACTATGCTTTTTGTATTTACATGTGGTGTCTAATCTAGCTGTTAAATCTCTTAAGGGACATCCTAGTGACAAGGTTGTCTTGGCTAGGTCTTTTGACAAAAAAGTTTATCAATTTAATTAAGCATGCAGAAGATGGTGTTCTTGACCTAAATAAAGCGGCAGAAACTTTGGAGGTAATTGGTTTGGCTGAATTTATGCACTTCTTAATTTGGCAGTGACTGATTCGAATTTTGGTGATAATCAGGTGCAAAAGAGGCGGATTTATGACATAACAAATGTTTTAGAAGGCGTAGGCCTCATTGAGAAGAAGCTAAAGAACAGAATACGTTGGAAGTAATATTTGAGAGTTCAAAACATTTCATAATTTTTGTTTCTCCTTCATTTTATATACTTGTCTCAGCACAGGACTCACGAAAGTGCTGATTTTAAATGGTTCATTAGGGGACTCGGTGCTTCAGGGCCAGGGGAGGGTGATGGTGACATTTCTCTATTACAGGTATGTAAAATCTATTTTGTTTCTTATCAAGAAAACACAAGGTACTGTCGTTTCATGGAATGGTTTTTCATGCAGGCTGAAGTCGAAAACCTTTCCATGGAAGAGCGCAGATTTGACGATCGAATAAGGTTTATATTGTTCATTTACTTGTTAAGCAGTCAGTCTTGCTATCTTGAAATTGTTGGATAACAATAATGCTTCAACACTGTTGCAGAGAAATGCAGGAGAGACTAAGGGAACTAAGTCAAGATGAAAACAACCAAAAGTACTTTTTTTTTTCCTTTTAAGAAGAATAGAATTACATTGTTGATTGTCTGGTTTAGTAGCCGTAGGTTTTGATGGTGTGTTGTTTTCTCCTGCTACTTTAGGTTGCTTTTTGTGACTGAGGACAACATTAAGGGCCTGCCATGCTTCCAAGTAAGCTCTTCATTGTATTGCATCTTATATAGTTGATTGTTCTATTCTCATTTATTAAAATATTAGAAGTGATCTCAGATCCTTTAGATTTCATGTTAAACTTCTTGTGCTTTGTCTTCTGGTAGAATGAAACGCTTATAGCAATTAAAGCTCCACATGGGACTACCCTGGAAGTTCCAGATCCTGACGAAGTGAGTTGAGAGTATAAAAGCTCATGGCTAGTATGGAACATGTTACACCTTCTTTTTTATAGTGTTGATACGTGATGCCAATGTCCCCTTCAATATGTGTCAGGCTGTTGACTATCCACAGAGGAGATACAGGATAATTCTTAGAAGCACAATGGGTCCCATTGATGTCTATCTTGTCAGGTAATATTGCCTTTTATGTGGCTTAGCCTTTTTATGTGGCTTAAATATCTTCTGCATAACATGGCTTCTTGTCCAGTAACACTTTGCTTTGAATGTTTTGATACTTGCTAACTTATTGAAGATTTTCACGAGTGTTAATGATATTTCCTCTCTTGTACATTTTCGTGTATTCCTTTGAAATTCACTTTCTTGACTTGCAGTCAATTTGAGGAGAAGTTTGAGGAGATGAATGGCACCGAGCCACCTGTGAACTTTCCACTTGCTTCTTGTTTGGGATCTAGCGAACCTACAGTGGCAACAGAAGTGGTGACTGAGGAGAGCACCAGAAAGGAAGTTGAACCTCAGGCACAAAGTCATCAAAGGTGTGGTGATGTTAATGCTGCACAGGAGTATGCCGGGGGAATGATGAAGATTGTTCCTTCTGATGTTGATGTAAGTGTAATTATGCTGATTAATTTGTTTTTATAGTTAAGTAATTGAAGAAGAAAACAGATATATTTTGAAAGACAAATATTATATCAGGTGTTTAAGATATTTCTAAGAATCTTAAAACATACATTTTTATAATTTGACCATATATATGAGCACATTGATGGATTTCAATGGACCTAAGTGCAAGCTTTTTAGATCGTTAATATTTGCTGGCTATCTATATATCATAAGATCCTTTAGTACAACTTTTATGCTCCAATATATGGAATCCCGCTGAAAAAAATGATTTTTGCTACTTTTTCAGAATGATGCAGACTACTGGCTTCTATCTGATGCTGAAGTTAGCATTACAGATATGTGGAGAACGGATTGTATCCCTCTTAATGTGCTGCTTTTTGTCTTTCTTTCAATGTTATTTCCTCTTTCTTGTTGTGATTCACATTATGCTGGTCAATTCCATAACAAAAACTACAGCTGGTGTCGACTGGGATGGGGTAAATATGATTGATGCAGACTTTGGAATAACTGATGTCATTACCCCAAGGCCCCAAACCCCACCATCAGGAATCGCTGACATTCCAAACACTGCTGTGGATTTCTCTCAAAGGTGAACTTTAATTTTCCTAACGCTAAATGTAGGAACTCATCTCTGCACCTCATTAGCAACCTTCCATGGTCTTCAAGGATGGCCTGAGGATGCTAGCTTAGCTGGTTGCTGACAAACACCGGCAAAAATTTCGGAAGGCACTGATGGATGCCAACATGGGGGCTATTTTATACTGTACAGCTTGGTAATATTTTTGGTCCCGTGGTAAAATAAAAAATGATGAAATTTGATTTTTAACTTTCGGCGGAAATTCAGAATTGCAATGAGCATGAGTTCACTAAATAATTCTGGGGCACCCTCAACATAGACAAAATTTAAGCTTGAATCGAAATGCATAATCTCACCATGTGCATTTCTAGTCGTTGATGTGTGTGGTACAATAAGTTTTGGATCACGAAGTCTTAACTTACTGGTCTGTAAATGCTGTGATAATAAACACAGGGCAACAGAGGGATACTGGTTTGTTTTGTAGGCAACATAGATCTCACTGGGCTAAAGATTTCATTGACCTTTTGTTTTCAAGTGGGATACATTCTGTAAACACTCGATATATAATTATCCCTGATAAACTACAATTTCTTTGATTGTTTTGCTTCCCTCACTGATTATGCAATATGTTATTCTTAAACTTGAAACATACGGGGTGTTTTTGTAAGTCTGTTATAACCAACAGACAGAGTAGGGCTCTCAGTAGCTACAGTCAAAGCAAAAAGTTACTATAACATAAAGTTTTTACGTGTTATAGTTTTTAAACTAAAATTTTCAGTTCTAATTGTTTTCTCAAACATCCTAATAGTTAAAGAGACCTAAGGAAGAAATGGAATAAGCTTTTAGTTGTTTATAAGGTAGAGTATATCTGTTCTTGTTGATCTTCTGCGTACTGGAAAGGAATCTTCTGAAATGATGCTAGAAAATATGAAAAATATCTGCTTAATTTTTCAAGGTTTATGCTTGCACAACTTCGCAGAACTTAGCAATTATAACCTAAGATTTCTTTTTAATTCCTTGGAATTTGGTAAGCCACTATCAACTAGTCTTTTACTCAAGGGGCCAAAAACGAAGTAATCAGTCAGCTATCACCGTCGACGATGAATATGGAAAAAGTTATTTTAGATAGCAGCAAGTTCATGCGAGGACGACGGAGTGATGTCCAATTATGATTGCTGTGTTAAGAAGCTGCTGACTAGCAGGTTTCAGTGCTATTCTTGAGACAAAGTTGGGAAAGGATTTGTCCCTGATCAACGCCACAAATTAAAAGCGATCCTAAGACCACAAAGTCCACACACGGAAAGCAGAAACAAGGAAATTGCACCAATTGAGTAGTGATAGAAACCCCCTTTGGGGACCGTCAAGTCGTGTCATTGTCATCTAATAAGGTGTTTGGTAAACCAATGTACAAGCAGCCAATTAGTTCGAATTAAGAATAATATAAAGCCTTTATATGTTGTAGTACAAAATAAAAAATAGTAACAATGTAAAGTTTTCACCAACGTGTCAAACATCTTATAAATTTCATTTTATTTGTAGCAAAGCAACAAGATTTGAACTTTTTTTTTTTTTAATAATTTAGTGACTTCTTAAACATGGAGTAGACATGGTTTTAAATTTTTGTTTTTGTTCTGAATTTCTATCTTAATTGTTCAACGCGTTTTTTAGTTGACGAATATGTTGGAAAGCGGGAAGAGTTATTCTTCATGTGACTGATTTTGACTCATTCGTGCCTCCCATTGTGGCCCGAGGATACACCTAAATTCTAGGATATATGAAGGTCCTATGGCAGTGATGTAAATTAGGCTCTAGATGCCGCTTTTGAAATATAGTTTCGTAATTGATTGTAGAATCTTCTTTTGTGCTTTTTTTTCTCTTGAGACATTTATGGTGCTGTGTTTTATGTTTATTTAAAATTTAGACATTTGGTTTTTTATTTTATTAAATATATCTTTAGATTAAATTTAATACATAAATTTATATTTTATCTTAACTAATAATAGATTCTGATATTTAAAATGACCAAATTATTCTGATATAAGAAGAAAAAAAACTAAAACATTCAAAAAGTTAAAAAGAAAACAAAAGCACACAAAAAATTTATTTTTAAGAGTATTCTAGACATTTTTGAAGTCAAAACACTTCGTATGAAGTGTTTTTAAATTTTTAAATTTCTCTTATTTTTCTATTTGAGAATATTTTGGGTAATTTTTTATGTTAAAATTGAAAGTTGATTAGGGAAAGGTATTAGTCTGTGTATTATATCTAATCTATGAAGATATATATTGATGAGATTAAAAATCAAAGGTACAATGGCTGAATAAACCTTTCTTTTCCTAAACCTAAAACAAGGTAAATAACCTTTCAAAGGTTATTGAATAAACCTAAAACAAGGTAAATAACCTTTCTTTTGGTTCTATACATTTTCTTTTGCCTTTTTATCTTGCGTTTTGAAATTTTAATTAGTTAATGGAATTTCCTAAGAATATTAAGTGTCGAGTTGCCATTTCCAGTGTTACTATTAATAATTGTGGCCTTTAGTCCAGATGAACCTTGCTTAAACTTAATTTTCAATATTACAAGGCCATCCATATGAGACTTTTAGGTTGTAGGCTCCCCTTTTTTTTTTTCGGCAAGGAAACACAAAAAGGTGCTATACATGGCCAGTGACTAGTTAGGGAAAAAAATTGGTTAGTGAATAGTGATTACAAGGTATATGGCTTTCCAACGTTGCTCACCAGGAAGTTTGTTGAAAGATATTTGACCGTAGATAAAACCGTTGAAAAATTAATCTAAAGATTAAAACACAATTTCTAACCAGGAAATTCCTGAAGACAAAAGGTATTAAGAATTTTGTTCTACTACAAGAAACGATCAAAGACAAATTTATGACGATAGGCTTACATCCTTTCTTTGTTAATTCACAATACGACAATATCAATGGAATAGAAGCCTAATGGAATTTTGATCAAGAAGGAGACGTCCCTTTTCCTTGCCTAAAATTGTGGCCCAGAATAATTTTTTAATTTACGAGGACCAAAATCTGTTTTTATATGTAGAAAATTGTGAATGTCTTTGTGGTAAGCATATTTATATGGTTAAGCCAACCAAAGTTTGTATAAATAAATAAAACTTGAAAGGCCACTTTCTTCGTCGTTAAAATTGGTCAAGATGGGGATACATAATTGGCTTTAAGCAATTGTTGCTACAAGTCAATAAAGGGGAGGGAATACATCAAATTTTCCAAGAAAAAAAAAAAAACTTTTGAAAAATAAAAGGAAAAATATAATCAAAAAATAAGAAGATTATTTACCTTTTTATATTCTATATTTTAGGATTATTTAAGAGCTATGCCTTCGATTTTTAATCTTATTTTATGTATACCTTTAGATAAAAATTTAATACATAATTTATACCTTTTTCTCAATTAATATTCAATTTTTAACTGAAAATTGCCTAAAGTATCTTCAAATTGAAAAATAACATAATTTTAAAAACTTAAAAAAGTTTTTATACTAAGATTTTGACTTTAAAAAATATATAAAATACCTTCAAAAATGGATGTTTTTGTTTTTTGTTTTTTTTTTAAGTTTTAACTTTTCTCTTTTTCTTAAAGATAATTAGGTTATTAAAAAAATAATTTGACTATTTTAAATATCAAAATTAACTATTGACTAAAATAAGGTATAGATTTGTATGTTAAATCTAATACGAAAGAAGATATTAAATGAGATAAAAAAAGAAAATATACTTTTTAAATTGACTTAAAGATAACTTGGTTGTTAAAAAAATATAATTTAGCAATTTTGAATATCAACATTAACTTTTAGCTGAAATAATATATAAATTTGTATATTAAAGTTAATAGGAAGGAAGATATTTAATAAAATAAAAAAATATACATGTTAAATTAATCTAAAACAAAAAGTATTAAAAATAAATATTTTGGATTAAAAAAAGGTCAAGCCACGTGTATCAAATCATATTAAAATAAATAAATAAATAAATAAAGATTGAGATAGAGACAACAATCCACAAATGCAAAAAACACCCACGAAGCCAATGGCGTCTCTCTTCTGCTGAATCCCACTTCTGACAATTCTCTCTCTCTCTCCTCTTTCTCTTCTTTTCTTGGTCCTTTCGTCTGCTTCCCAACGCCACCAAGTGTTCAAACAAACAAAACCCATATGGACTCTTCCTCCGCCTCCGCCTCCTCCGACACCGACCCACCGGCCATCCGCCGCCGAAACTCCATTGCGACGTCCGTTGTGGTCCCCACAACCCTCTCCCACTCTCTCTCCTCCGCCAAGCCCCGCCACAGCGCCAGCTTCCCCATCCAAAACGGCTCCGCCGCCGCCGCACCATCTCTTCCTCCTCCGCCGTCCTTGGACTTCGAGCTCTTCCCCTTCAAAACCTCCTCTCTCTCCTATACCTCCCTCAAGGACCTCCTCCCTTCCTCCCCCTCCCCCTCCCCCTCCCACTCCGCCGCCGGCGGTCTCAACTCCCCCACCGCCGCCGGTTCCGAGATCTCAATCCGCAACCGCCTCGTCAAGCAGGCCGCGTGGGCCTACCTCCAGCCCATGTCCACCTCCCCGAGCTCCTCCGGCCCACACTTCCTCCACCGCCTCTGGCTCAGACTCTCCTCCCAAAACGTCGTCGCTTCCTGCCTCTCCTTCATCAACCGCCACGTCTTCCTTCCCCTCTCCCGCGCCGTCGATCATTTAATCAACGCCCTCCGCCGCGTCCGTACGCCCGTCAGATAATGGCGGTAATGTCTTTCCCGTATTGTGTTGTAATTCTAATGGCGTAAAAAAAAAAGTTTGCAAAAAAAAAAAATAGAGAATGGGGAATTTATAGAAACCAATTTATATATGACAAAGAAAAAAGTGAAATGTATTTTTACTTTTTTGGAGGTGATTTGTACAAATGTTAGTTTTTTTTCTTTTTGAATTAATTCTTGAAGCGCCTAGAGAGCTTTTGGGTGAAATTGATACTACTATTAATGTTATTATTGTCGCTGCTTGAGTCCTGTTTGGTGGCAGAATCTGGCATCATAGAAGCTTCTTCAATGTGTACATATTCTGTCTTATTATGTCCTTGAAGTAGCACCTGAACAACCTTAGATTTAATTGTCTCAGAAATGGCTTTCTTGGATGTCTTCCGATGTTGAGGTTCATCTTCTCTCTGCAAAAGTTTGCTTACTGGGGTTAATGGGCTTTTTTCTTTTATGTGAAATTTTTAGTGATAATCAATAATAATACAAAAGTGCTTATAGTTTCAATTTGTCCATGGATGAATCGTTTTCAATTTGTTGCGTGATAATTGACACGTGCATTTAAAAACACAGTTGGAACTACAAAGTATAGTTTAATTTAAATTTAGTTTAATTTAAATTTTATGAGAAAATACTGTGACAAAAGTTAGTCCGAAGTTCACAATCGCCCTTAATGTGTGTGCACGTGTGAAAGTGAATTAAGGAGTTTAATAAGGTTGTTTTGAGATTTTAAGCAAAACCCATGTTATGATTAGGTATCAATAGTGAAGTATTGTTGAGAAGTACAAGGAATGAGAGAGAGAGGAAATTCTTGAAACATGCTTATTTCCCAGTCAAAAGTTTCGTTACGTTTGTAACATATCGTGATTGATATTTTCTATACCCTCTTACTAAGGGAACAGTTAATTGAATTCTAAATGGGCAATCCGTGGATGTAGCATATGAAACTGTCAAATAATAGTATGAGATTGGTGGAAAAAAAGTAAAGAATGAGAGAGAAAATGACAAGAAAAATGTACCTCTGAGCCATTATTGTGGCCAAATCTTGATGACTGAGAAGCCAAGTAGTGAAGAAGCTGGAAGAATGCAGATTGCCCAAGTTCTGTGCAGTTTTTCCAGTAGAAAAGAGCCAAATCCCAGGCCCTTGCTCTCCACTCCAGTAATTTCTGGTCGATGTCTATTTCATGCTTTATTACATACGGCCTTAAGATGGCATCATAGACATATTCAGAACCCTGCATAAGAAAATATATATATATATATATATATATATATATATATATATGTCTATATAAAATCCCTTTGGTTATAAACTCAACTCAAATCACCAAAAAGGTATTATGGAAATTGTGTTTCCCCTCTAACATATAATTATACATAAACATTTTTGGGAATAGTCTAAAATCAAGCGTTCAGATTAGTTAGACACTTATAACATTCTACGTTTACAAATATAGCATTGTTTGTGAATTTATATAATATTTAATTTGTTCATATATAACACTTAATAAATGTAACCAATAAATGTTGCATGAAGAATGTTGCAAGGGACCGATGGGTGTCGGATTTGAGAAAAACATATATATATATATTTTACCTTGGTGTTGGGATACCACAGATAGATGAAAAGCGCCAGCTTCAGCTCGCCATACATGGGCATCCTTAAGAAAAAGCACATTATCAGAATTTTAGATCCCACAAGTTAAATAAAAACAAAACAAAAATAATGTGTTTAAAGTGCTTTAACGAAAATATACCATGAAATGAATGTGTCCCCTATCCTCTCAAGAACTGACAGGATCGCTAAAAGAATCCTGCCCAAAAAAAAGAGAGAGACTAATATTACAATTTGCAATTAGGGGCATTCTGATATCGGCAACCAAATTTAGTCCATATTCAAAGCTGATATTGTCCAGCAATTATTTGATGATGTGACAGACAATGACACATGGATTTTCCTTAAAATTTATAAATATTCTTTATTTAATGAAAAACAGAAAAAAAAACTTTAATGGGCTGTTAAGCATAAGATGGTTTGCACCATTATTCTAGTTATAAACAGTATAAATTTTTCACATGTTATAGTAAAAAAAAAAATTGCTTTAATGTAAAGCTTTTATATGTTAAAATAAAAACAATTTTAACCAATGGTTCCTACCATCGTACTTAACCCTCTATAAATGTTTTCCAATTGGCCACTTGGTCACAAATACCAATAAATCGAATCACTTCATTAAGGTTTTCTTATCCATAATTACTCAATAAATTCCCTTTGTTGTTTCTTAAACCTACGAGGAAGATAATCCCAAAAACTTTTCTCATCCATTTCAACACTTATATTTTTCTGTTTCTAAACTTTTTTATGATTTCAACTTGCACAAGTTTATGATTTAAGAGGCTCATATCAGTCTTAAAATATTCACTCTGTACAAATATCCAATATCAACTATGGCCATTTTATTTTATTTTAATTAGAAACAAATCCCCCAAGTTACAAAAAAAAAAAAAAAAGAAACAAAAAAGGAAAAAAAAGAAAAAAGAAAAAAGAAAAAAGAAAAAAGAGGCAAATCCTCTCAACATTGACCAAATCTTTTGTTGGTTCCCAGCTCTTTATTCTAATTGATAACTCATTGAACTTTCGGAGAAATTACTTCAGAAAATTTTAATTTTAGCAGAGTCTAGAAACCGGCACTCCCATAATATTTACAAGAATTTAATTTTTAACCAAAACCAATTCCAATATCAGAAATTAGGAAAAATAAAAAATAAAAATAAAAATAAAAATAAAACAAAAGAAGTTTCTTACCAGTATCGGCACCAGAACCGAAGTTCTTGATCTCCCACCCTGTTATTTTCCATGACTTTGTAACACTGAAATGCAGGGTATGCATACCCAAAAACCATTCTAAACAAAAAAGAAATAATAATAAAATAAAAGTAACAAAAAAAAAAAAAAAACAGAGAGAAAACTAGAATGAAAAATACAACAAACGAAAGGAGGGAATAAATATAATAGAACAGATTGATAAAAACATACACAAGAATTCTGGTGATGAGATCTCCCAACATCGTTCAATATCTCTTCACAGTCCCGCCAAAATCCAGTTCTTCAACAAGCAACCTGTGGAAAGAAAAAAGAAAAAGAAGAAAAACTTATTCAAAGAAAAATTCACATTTACTTAATAAATACAAAAGGGCAAAAAGAAAATGCATTACCAAATCGAAGAGACTTGTCTATGAGATTGAAAAGGAAGAAAAAAAATTGCCCACCTGAGTCTGACAGGTTAAAACACTGTGGATTTCCCAAATGGGAAAAAAAACAGAGAAAAATATGAAAGAAAGTGTTTGAGATTCTTTAGAAGAAGAAATGGGAATTTGAAGGTTTTGGAAGAAGGAGGAGAGAAAAGAAAGAATGAGACATTCTCAGGTAGGTGTCTTGAGATCGGAGGATAAACCAAAAAAGTTGGCAATCTATAAAACTCTTCAACAATATTCTATTTACACGACATATATATATATATATGTATTTATGTGTATATATCTATATATGTATTTTTTTTGGGAAAAAATATGTATAATGTATGTGTAAGTTTGCAGTGATAACGAAGATAAAGAGAAAAGGGCAAGGCAAAAGGGCAAAAAAAAAGAAAATCAGAGGTGGGATTTTTGGATTTCTTGCATTGGACGCTCCTTTATAATATGACACGCAAACTTATAAGTAGAAGAGAGAGAGAAAGAGGAGAGAGAGAGAGGGGAAAGGGGTGTTCCTCGGGATTCTTCATGCTTCACGCATTTGCCGTTTGGCGGTTATGTTTCTTCTGAGGGCAATTCTGTCATTTCGGAAATTCCTTGGATTTTTTTTTTGGGAATAAATATTGCTTGCAGTGACTGTGAAGAAACTACCCTTAAACGAAAGAAAATCCCACGTTCTCATCATTATCGGAACGGATTTAAGAAAGAATTTGCAGGGTTGAATAAAATGATTAGGATCTCAAAATATAATAATAAAAAAAATTGAATGATTAGGAAAAAAAAAAATCCATAAAAGAATAAAATCAAGTCCTATAAGTACAAAAAAAAAAAAAAAAAACAGAAAATAGTGGGGATTGGATCTTAGACAAACTAATTATGCTTTATTTTACGGGTTAACGAGATAATTGACCCAATTATGTTTATTGAATTAAAATATGACTCTAATTTATAAAAATTTATAAATGTCTCATAATGATATCATTAGAATTATTTATATGTAATTATATAGTACAATATGTAATATCATTAAGATAATTACTATATCATTAAGGACATTTTTAATATATTTTAAATATTGTGTTAGATTTTAATTTCATAACAATAATTTAGACACATATTGTAATTTTTTCTTATTTTGCTTCTTCTAGAAGATATAAAAATACAGTCAAAACCAGTAAAAGTAATCTAATGTTATGATCCTACTACTATTATTATTGGTGGTGATACGAGAATTAATACTCACAAAGTTGTGTATAATCAGATAATAAAGAGTTGAAATAGTCATATACGATTAAGCAAAATGTCTGCTTCTGATTACCCAAAAAAACATGATTTTTGCTTCTGACAAATACAAAGGCCAAATTGTCAAGGAAAAGAAAAAAAAAGAAGAAGATAAAGATGAAGACCTAAAATTGTAGATTGAACTACGGCCGGCCCTAAACTGTGTGTGAGAGAGGGACAAAAAAAGGTAGTGTTTTTGGGGCAATGCCTCGTCGATGTGTCATCAGGCTTTCGACCTTGTATTCTTTTGCTCGTAGTAACGAGGTCGAGATAATAGAAATGGCGTCAAAGTGTCTTGTTGGGCAACTGCATTGAGCTGCACGTGTGGTGCACGTACATTGGTCTGAAGCATGTCAATGGTGCTTCTCCTCTTATCCGGTGCCTGACTTTTTTCGATTGTTCTGAGAGTTGATAGTCATCTCCCAGTTTTTTGGCCCTTTTTTTTGGAATTCTTGATATCAGTTGATTAGAATTATAAAGGATTTGCTCAAGAGCATATGTGTGCTCGAAATATCTTTATCTCTTTGAATGTCTATTTATAAAGCTTATTATTTCTACTTGATCGTTTCATTTGAGTTTACTGAAAAATTAAGGCCTGTTTGGGAGTGGTGGGAACCACTGGTTCCCACCACAAAATCAGTTATGAACAGTAAAAAGCTCTCACATGTTACAGTATTAATAAAAAAAATTGCTACAGTGTAAAACTCTCACATGCTACAGTAAAAGTGGTTCTCACCACTGATTCCCACCATTTTTTCAAACACCCACTTAATCGTTTCTCAATATTAATGAGAGACTATGTGTTGTAAAATTGATTTATGTTGTGGAATATATTTTCCCTTTGAAAAAAAAAAGGTAAAATACAAGGGGCATGTCATCCAAATTAATCGGAAGGACTAGAATATGGTTAATTACAAGAGCAAATGATAAACTACACCACCTAAATTCCGAGGCAACTTTTACTTTTCCAAGTTTGATTGTGGAATCTGCGACTCTTTCAATGTCGTCGACCCAACTTTACAAGTGAGCTGAGCTCCCATGAGAGAGACAAGCCAGACATAAAGAAAACATGTCCTTTTAACCCTCATTGAATACATCAAATAAACTCTAGGGGAAAAAAGAGTGAGGAAAAAAAAGGGCATCATTTTTAGTGAAAACTAAAAAAAAATACCGATGAATAGGTATTTATATTTCAACTGTTAAATCTATAAAGTACAAAGAGATTTTAATCATATGCAATGGTTTAAAAATAATAGGGATTCTTACCTACGGATGCCCAAAAAAATTAACTATTCTAGAAGTGAGTGGCAAATCCATACTTCAAATAACACAGCCAGCCATTTGACCTTCTACCGAAAAAAGGCCATTTTCCTTTTCGTTCATTATCATCTTTGACTTGACGTTTTTTCAACTTTTTTTGGCTAAACCAAACACATAACACGCGCGCGCGCATATATATATATATATATTGAGATTAACGTTAATCCTCTTCTGGAAAGTATATCCTTGGCTCCTAAGAAAAAATATTTACTTGGACAAAAAGAAAAAAGAAAGAAAGTGTTACGGACAAATATTAAACTACTACGACTCTTGAATTATGTCGTATTATGCATATTTTTACCGGCTGGACCTATGTGACTTCTATCACTAATTAAAAAAATAAACTTATGTCATGATTTCAATAGGTAATAACTAGTAATTAGTATTTGCTTTAGTTTTTAATATTATTTACTTAATTAGATCTCACATTCCCAGAAAATTACAAGAACTTTCTTCTTGAGCTTTCAAACTTTGCCTATGCTTTCTTGAGATATGACCATGCTTAAATGGACGTATGCGAGTTTATATGACCGAGTCAGCTTACCCTGAGCTAAGCAAACAGTGATTACTCCCGAATTTTGTCAAGTGGTTAACTTAATATTATTTTTTTGGTCTTTTCC
Source organism: Artocarpus hirsutus (assembly GCA_946598075.1). Taxonomy (NCBI): domain Eukaryota; kingdom Viridiplantae; phylum Streptophyta; class Magnoliopsida; order Rosales; family Moraceae; genus Artocarpus; species Artocarpus hirsutus. Next base: position 3,384 of record CAMOHE010025579.1, on the reverse strand, counting down.
TTGACTTAATTATCTGACAATAACAATTCTATCGTAGACTTATAAAGATATAAGAGCACATTTGGTACGCCATATTAACACTTCGTATTGTATATGTTTAAAAATAATACAATGTTTGGTGACATCTATGTAGAGTATTATTTGATACGAAATAAAAAATTAATACAATATAGGCTGTGATATCAAATACGATCAAAAACCTCTGTATTAGACAGTATTATATAATTTAAACTAAAAGTGCATATTAATAAACCAATCAAATACTTAAAATATATTAAAAATTAACATAGAAGTTAAGGTTTTAGGGCCAGGATCAAGGTCGAGATATGAAACTGGGATCGAGATTCGAGACTAGGGTCAGGATTCAGAGTTAAGGTTTAGATTCGGAATTGGGATTTGGGACTAGGGTTAGGATTTGGGTCTGGATTCAAAATCTGGGTCGGGATATGCGATCATGGTTGGGGTCAGAATTCAAGCTCAGGGTCAGGGATTGGGATTGAGATTGAGATAGGGCTCATGATTTTGGACCAAGGTCGGAGTCGAGATTTGGGACCGAAATTGGGGTTAGGATTTGGTTAGGATCGAGGTCGGGATTTGGGACCAAGGTTGAGGTTAAAATTCAGGACTAAGGTGAGGGGTTAGGATTCTGGTTCAAGATCAGGGTAGAGATTTAGGACTGAGGCTAGGGTTGAGATTGATGACCGAGGTCTGGATCGAGATTTAGGTTTGGCAAGATTTGAGGCTGAGGACAAGGTCAGGATTTAGGGCCTGGCTTAGGGACGTGATTTAGGGTCGGGGTCTAGATTCAGGATTGGGATTCGAAACCTAGGTTGAGATTTGGGATCTAGGTCAGGGACGAGATTCGGGACCAGGGTCAGGTTGAGTTTTGGGACAGGATTGGGGTCATGATTTAGAACTAAAGTCGAGGTCAGGTTTCAAGATTAAGCTTGGGGTTAGGATTCAGGACTAGGGTTGGGGCCAGGATTTGGGACGAAGGTCAAGGTTGAGGTTGAGAAACAGGACTAGTCGGGGTTGAGATTTAAGATTGAGGTCAAGATTCTAAATAAGGGTAGGGGTCAGGATTCGGTCTGAGGTTGTGGTCAAGATTTAGGGTTGGGTCGAGATTTAGGATAGAGGTTAGGATTCGGGATCTAGGTTGAGGTTGGGATTTGAGATCAGGGTTAGGATTGGGGTTAGGGTTAGGATTCAGGACTAGGGTCAGGGTGGGGATTAAGGTTTAGGATCGAGGTTGCGGTGGGGATTTGGTTTAGGATTGAGGTAGGGATTTAGGACTATAGGGGTTAGTGTCGAGATTCAGGACCAAGATCGGGGTTAGGGATACGGGATCGAGGACAAGGTCAAGATTTGGGTTTGGGGTCAGGATTCGGGACCAAGGTCAAGATTGAAAACTCGGGTCAGGGTCAAGATCCAAAACAAAGATTAGGGCCAAGATTTGGGACTAGGGTCGGGGTTAGGATACGAGACCGTGGTCAGGACAAGGATTTGGACCAAGTTTATCGTCAGGATTTGAGATTAGGGTTAGGGTCACATTGCAAATCTCGACCTCGACCTTGACCCTGGTCTCAAATCCCGACCCCGACCTTGATTTCATATCCTAGCTCCAACCTCGATCTCAAATCCCTACGTTGACTTGGGTTTCAAATCTTGACCTAGACCGAATCCCCATCTTACCTCAGTCTCGAATCTCGACTCTAATATCGACCTTAAATCCCAACCTTAGTCTCAAATTCTGACTTTGACCTCGTACTCGAATCTCGACCCCAACCCTGGTCCCTAATCCCGACCCCAAACCTCGTCCCTAATACCTCCTTGACTTTGAACCCAATCTTGAATCTCGACTCCACCCCTATCTTAATCTGGACTCTGATCTTAGTTCTGAATCCCGATCCTGGTCCTGAATCCCGACACTAACCTTGACCCTAGTCCTAAATCCCGTTCTGACCCTAACCTTGGTCTCGAATCTCAACTTTGACCTTGGTCTCGAATCTCTTCCCGATCTTGACCTTTATCCTGAATCTCGACCCTGGTTTCAAATCCTAATCCTAACCCTAGTCTGGAATCCCAACCTCAAACCTAGTCCAAAATCCCCACCCTAATCCTGAATCCTGATCTCGAATCATAACCCCTATCTTGACCGAATCATAAGTCCAACCCTGACCCTGGTTCTAAGTACTGATCCCAACCCTAACCCCAAATCGTAAATCCCGACCATGACCATAGTTTCAAATCTTGACCCTGGACTTAAATCCTGAATCTTGTCCTCGACCCTAGTCTAGAATCCTAACCTCAACCTTAGTCTCGAATCCCGACCCTGATCCCAACCCCAGTATAGAATCTTGCAACCCCGAGTTCGAATCCCAACCTCAACCTTGGTCCAGAATCCCAACCAGACACCAATCTTGAATCCATACCCTAATCTTGATCTTGAATCTTGACTCTGATCCTGTACTTGAATTCAGATCTTGACCCCGACCTAGTCCTAAATCTAGCCCCAGAACCATGTCTCAAATTTACTATATTTAAAGTTTAAATACTAATACAATATAATATGGTGGTAAACAAATATTGTGTAGTGTAATACAAGTTGTTAATCTAGTATAAAACCAAACAATATATTGTAAAATACTAATACAATATAATACAATGCAATGCGATACAATACAATATAATATGGTATGCCAAATATGCCCTAAAAGAAGAGAATAAAAAATATTGCATGTGGGCAACAATAATGTTTACAATATTCAGCAAAAAAGACAAAAAAAAGGGCCTAACTTACATTAATTCTTGAAGAAATTTTCATAAATACTATATTTAAAACTTGTCTTTTATAAATGTTACACATGTTTAAATGTGACACAATTTAAACATAAAATATGAGTGGTAATGTGACACAACTTTTTTAAATACGGTATGAATAAACATTTTTTTAATAACATAGCATAACATGTAATTTTTCTAAACCGTGAATTCTCTTATGAAAATTGGTCTAATTAAGATCAAAGCATGTTCATATATAAATTTTAGCATAAAAGTGGCAAAAAATCATAGCACGTACAGCAGAGCCACTTGATAATGAGCGATAGCACATGGCCTTACTCAACTTTTGAAAATTTAATATTTTATCCTAGAATTTTTCAAAATTTGCCACCATGTCCCTTATTTTAAGAGAAAAATAAAGACTGTGCTCCCATTAAATAATTGACATCTATTGTTGTGCCTTCATGTTTTAAGAAAAATTATAAGTTGTGCCCCAAATTGATAATCAAACATATAATTGCAACTTTTTTTGTATAAGATCCTCTAAACTTTACGTGTTTAGTAAATTGGTCTCTAAACTAAAAATCTTGGCAATTGACCTCT